>JAXLNO010000328.1:15000-22669 GCA_038087875.1 Malacoraja senta | reverse complement strand
GTTTGCACAGAAGAAGGAACAAGAAGCAGAGATCATGGGGGGAGTTATTTCTGGGCCTCTGAATTGTGACAATATTAGACTTAGCACAGATGAGGAAATTAGATCTATATATAGACTGGGGAAAGCAAATTAGTCCTAACAGAGGCTGAATTACTGGAATATGTGTGCACTAGATTCCAGAATTGTCGGTTGAGGAACCAACCAGATATTTTAGACTTTGTACTGTGGAGCAAAGAAATTGTGATGGGGTAAATAGCAAGAAACTCTTTGCCTACAAAGGGGTCTAAAACACATTGAGGCTAAGGGGTATGAGGTTTGGAGGGGTCTGGAGGAATTATTTCAGGGTGGTCCAGCGTCTGAGGGGGTTGTGGAGGCAGAGACTCGCACATTTAAAGGGCCTGTCCCACTGTACGAGGTCATTCAAGAGTTCTCCCGAGTTTTTCCCTGATCCGAACTCGGAGAATGTCCATAGCGGGTCCGTAGGAGTTCGTGGATGTCCCGTAGCGGCTCGTAATGCTGACGGTAGGTACTCGGGAAATCCGGTAAACTCGTGATGTTTTTTCAACACTGTGAAAAATGTCCACGAGTAAAAAAATACTCGTCACGTGTACCGAGGTACAGTGAAAAGCTTTTGCTGCGTGCTAACCAGTCAGCGGAAAGACAATACATGTTTACAATTGAGTCGTCCACAGTGTACAGATACAGGATAAAGGGAATAACGTTTAGTGCAAGGTAAAGTCAGTAAAGTCCAATTAAAGATAGTCCAATGAGGTAGATGGGAGGTCAGGACCGCTCTCTGGTTGTGGTAGGATGGTTCAGTTGCCTGATAACAGCTGGGAAGAAACTGTCCCTGAATCTGGAGGTGTGCGTTTGTTTTCACACTTCTGTACCTCTTGCCCGATGGGAGAGGGGAGAAGAGGGAGTGGCTGGGGTGAGACTGGTCCTTGATGATGCCGCTGGTTCATTTGCAGAAGGCGAGCTCACCAAGACGGAAAAAATAGAATGTGTCGTTCATGCACCAAATGTAAGCTCGTACAGATTCAGGGAGATAGAGAGGTTGCAATCACAAGCGGCGTTAGCACAGTCTAAACCTCACAGCTTCCTGTTCACAGTGTGCAGCTACAAAAAACAGAAGCTTAGAAATAGGAGCAGAAGTAGGCCATTCGGCCCTTCGAATCCTCTCGCCGGCTTCTTCTTCTGTCGTGTGTCTTTTAGACCTGCAGCTCCGTTGAGGCGAGCCAGGCCAACGTGTCATCGTCCAGGTCAATCAGACCTCGTTCACCATTCAGTGGCCGGTGTTTGGGGCAACTGGTGACGATGTGCTCCACTGTGTCTGTGTTGGGTCCCCACACTCGCAGGAGGCACTCGCTGTCCACGAGGCCCCACCTCTTCATCGCTACTCCATAGCGTCCGATGCCTGTCCTCAAGCGGTTGAGGGTTGTCCACTGCTTTCGGGGCAGGTCCTGGCCAGGGACGTCCATGGGGTCATCGATGTAATGGTGTAGCCTAGATGGTTCCGCTGACTTCCACTGGTCTCTCCATCTCGTCTTGACCCAGGCTGATCATCCACATTCAGTCTCCTGTTCCAGTTCCCTGCAGGCAGAAGAGATTAGCTCAATGATATTTTATTGGCACATGGACCTGGGGACAATGAAATGATTTGTCTTACATTCAACCTGGAAAGATCACACAGCAGACCTCACCCAGGTGTGGCCACACAAGAGTGGCCACGCTTCAGATCATCGATGGCAAGGAGCAGTTCTTGAACCTGGAGGAAAGGGGTCTCAAGATGCTGTACCTTCTTCCGCTTGTGGTACCTCTTGATCTGAATCGCTTCTGAAACTCTTCACTCGTTCGTGTTCTGGTCCGGCGAAGGGTCTCGACCCGAAACGTCACATATTCCTTCTCTCCAGAGATGCTGCCTGACCCATCTGAGTTACTCCAGCTTTTTGTGTCTGTCTCCATGGCGCACATGACTGCCATTTCTGCGATTACACTGGCCATCGTAGTACATCATTATAAGTGGCTGAGAACTCCAAGCACCCAGGTCGTTCAACTCCACGAGGCACACAGTCTTTAATAGGCATGATGTTCGGCCACGGACTTTGTGGGCCGAAGGGCCCGTTCCTGTGCTGTACTGTTCTATGTGTAGGAAGGAACTGCAGATACTGGTTTAATCCAAGGATAGACACAAAAAGCTGGAGTAGCTCAGAGGGACGGGCAGCAGCATCTCTGGAGAGAAGGAATGGGTGACGTTTCGGGTCGAGGCCCTTCTTCAGACTGGCGTCAGGGGAGAGGGAGATACATAGATAAGGAAGTGTGAAGGTGTTGGCTTTGTTGTCACCTTCTCGCAACTAACAATGATCTAGTGCAGCAGCATCTATGGAGCGAAGGAAATAGGCAACGTTTCGGGCAGAAACGTTGCCTATTTCCTTCGCTCCATAGATGCTGCTGCACCCGTTGAGTTTCTCCAGCATTTTTGTCTACCTTAGATTTTCCAGCACCTGCAGTTCCTTCTTAAACAATGATCTAGTCTTCATTTTCCTTGATCTCTATTCCCTCTTTGTTTGCACACCTCACATTTCCTTATCTACAGTATACACTTCCTTATCTAAGTACCGCCCACTCCCCTGACACCAGTCTGAAGAAGGGTCACCCAGTCCTTCTCTCCAGAGATGCTGCCCGTCCCGCTGAGTTACTCCAGCTTTTTGTGTCTATCTTCGATCTTAAACTAAACTCAACCTTGCTGTTGTCCCACACTATTCACTTGCCTGTTTCTCACCCACGATTTCTATGCCTTCCGCTCGTTGCACGTTTGCTTCCTGTCGAGCCCTCCCCACCGCCCCCGCACCGCGCAGCGAGGAAAACCACCGCCTGGTTTCCACAACATCACAGTGTTCCAGCTTCTCGCCCTGAGCAGCAGCGCCTTTCAGCACGTCTGTGGCCGAGGAGGGACAGCTGCCGCTGGCGCTGGTCTGGTCTATCTGCCCCCCAAACTGGCGGGGTGGTGACTGACAGTGAGAGGGCGGGCATGCAAGCAATAGAGTCACGGAGTCACAGAGTCACAGAGACACAGAGACACAGATACACAGACACACAGCACAGAGACACAGAGACAGAGACAGAGACACAGAGTCACGGAGTCACAGAGACACAGACACAGAGACAGAGTAACAGACACACAGAGACAGAGACACAGTCACACAGACAGAGACACACAGAGACACAGTCACACAGTCGCAGAGTCACAGAAACACAGTCACAGAGACACAGAGTCACAGAGACACAGAGACACAGAAACACAGAGACACAGAGACACAGAAGCACAGAGACAGAGACATAGACATAGAAACACAGAGACACAGAGACACAAGAGACAGAGACACACAGAGACACAGAGAGACAGAAACACAGAGACACAGAGAGACAGAGTCACAGAGACACAGTCACAGAGACACAGAGGCACAGAGAGACTGAGACACACAGACACAGAATCAGAGACAGAGAGACATAGAAACACAGAGACACAGAGACACAAGAGACAGAGACACACAGAGACACAGAGACACAGAGACACAGAGTCACAGAAACACAGAGACACAGAGACACAGAAACACAGACAGAGACACACAGAGACACAGAGAGACAGAAACACAGAGACACAGAGACACAGAGAGACAGTCACAAAGACACAGAGACACAGAGAGACAGAAACACAGAGACACAGAGACACAGTCACAGTCATAAGTGTCATAGTCAGTCAAGTGTCATCGAGTCACACAGCATGGAAACAGGCCATTCGGCCCAACTTGCCCATGTTGATCAACGTCTCATCTACTCTGAATTATCTACTACAAATTAGTGTGAAGAAGGGTCTCAACCCAAAACGTCACCCCATTCCTTCTCTCCAGAGACGCTGCCTGTCCCGCTGAGTTTCTCCAGGCATTTTTGTGTCTCCCATCTACTCTAGTCCCATTTGGTCTATATCCCTCCAAACCTGTCCTATCCATGTACCTGTCTAACTGTTTCTTAAACGTTGGGATAGTCCCAACCTCAACTACCTCCTCTGGCAGCTCGTTCCATATGCCCGACCACCCTTTGTGTGAAAAGGTTACCCCTCAGATTCCTATTAAATCTGTTCCCCTTCACCTTAAACCTATGTCCTCTGGTCCTCGATTCCCCTACTCTGGGCAAGAGACTCTGTGCATCTACCCGATCTATTCCTCTCATGCCCTCTATAGGATCACCCCTCATCCTCCTGCACTGCAAGGAATAGAGTCCGAGCTGTTCTGATCAGTGTCGGATGTTGCATCGCCCGGCGCGGCCTTAATGGCCGTGGGCCTTACTTACCATCACCCGCCGGGGGCTTTGACTTTGACATCGGGAGGAGAATGGGGAGAGGAGGGGAGCGACAATGACTTTGCCTTCCATCACAGTGAGGAGGAGATTCACTGTGATGGATGTTTGTGTAAATTGTGTTGTGTCTTGGTTCTTTTATTGTTGTATGACTGCAGAAACCAAATTTCGTTTGAACTTCATTTGAGGTTCAAATGACAATAAACAGTATTGTATTGTATTCAGCCAGCACAGCAATATACAGCGGTGTTGTGGTCATTCCAGGTGAACTGGTGAGAGTCTGGTCGGAGAGATTCCTTGCATGAAGTGTGTCATGGAGCAGGGATGGGTCTGTGTGCCAGGGCAGGGTGCACTGTGGTGTGAATCTGAATGTTTGCTTCCTCCCCGCAGGCTGACGGCAACAAGCTCCACAAAGACCTGAGAGCATATCTGAACGCCGTTAAAGGTAAAAGCGATTCACCACAACGCTGCCGAGCTTGGAGGGTTTCAGCTACCGGGAGTGTTTAGTTTAGAGATACAGCGCGGACGTAACCCCGGACAAGGGGGCGAGCAGCCGGCTCGGGCAGAGCCCTCTTCCGCCTGGCGCCGTGACTTGCAGATGGCCAGCTTGGCCAGGCCCAGGAGCAAACCCAACCAGGACATCTTCAGCCCTCCCCTCTCCCCTACGCACAGGGTGTTCAAAGATGAGGATGGTTGGTGTGTCCACCGAGTCCGCGCCGACCAGCGACCCCCGCACACTAACACTATCCTACACCCACTAGGGACAATTTATGCTTACACCAAGCCAATTAACCTACAGACCTGCACGTCTTTGGAGTGTGGAAGGAAACCGAAGATCTCGGAGAAAACTCCACGCGGTCACGGGGAGAACGTACAAACTCCGTACAGACAGCACCCGTGGTTGGGATCGAACCCGGGTCTCTGGCACTGAAAGCACTGTAAGGCAGCAATTCTACCCACTGCTCCACCGTGCTGCCCAGAGGGTGACAGACGTCCATTGTTCTCTCTGGAACAGTTTCAGTTTAGTTAATTGTCGCGTGTACCGAGGTACAGTGAAAAGCTTTTGTTGCGTGCTATCCAGTCAGTGGAAACACAATACATGATTACAATCGAGCCGTCCACAGTGTACAGATACAGGATAAAGGGAATAACGTTTAGTGCAAGGTAAAGCCAGCAGAGTCCGATCAAGGATAGTCCGAGGGTCACCAAAGAGGTGGATAGTATTTCAGAACTGCTCTCTGGTTGTGGTAGGATGGTTCAGTTGCCTGATAACAGCTGGGAAGAAACTGTCCCTGAATCTGGATGGCGGAGGATGAGCGGAGGCTTGATGGAAGTTCTGTCCCACGGTGCGAGCTAATTCAAGAGCTCTCCCGAGTTTTAAAAAAAATCAAACTCGTGGTAAGCACGGAGAATGAACGTAGCGGGTTCGTCGGAGCTCGGGACGTCTCTTAGCGGCTCGTAACGCTAACGGCAGGTACTCGGGAAGACTCGCTAACGGCAGGTAAGCACGGGAAGGCTCGTGAAGATTTGTCAACATGTTGAAAAATGTCCACGAGAGCCCCGAGTACCGACGAGTGGCCATTACCGTAAATATCCGAGTTCGAATCAGGGCAAACGCAGGGAGAACTCTTGGAATGAACTCGTACCGTGCGACAGGGCTTGTAGGCATTGATAGAGTAGATACGACCGGCACGGTGGTGCAGCGGTAGAGTTGCTGTCTCACAGTGCCAGAGACCCGGGTTGAACCCTGACTACGGGTGCTGTCTATACGGAATTTGTACGTTCTCCGGATGACATTTTCTCTGGGTTATGCACGACATTTCTTCCAGTTTCCTCCCACACTCCAAAGACGTGCAGGTTTGCAGGTTCATTGGCTTGGGGAAATTGTCCCCAGTTTGTAGGATAGAACTACTGTGTGGGTGATTGACGGTCGGTGCGGACTCGGTGGGCCAAAGGGCCTGTTTCCACACTGTATCTCTAAACAAAACTAAAACCTTCAGAACCTTTCTCCCAGGGTGGAAATGTCTAACACTAGGGGGCGCAGCTTTAAGGTGAGAGGGGGAAAATATGATCAAGATGTTTAAAACACAGAGGGTGGCGGGTGCCTGGGGTGGTGGTGGAGGCACATACTACAGTGGTGTTTAAGAAGCTTTTAGACAGGCACATGGAAGTGCAGGGAATGGAGGGATGTGGATCACATGTAGGAAGTTCAGTTCAGCTTGGCATCATGTCCAGCACAGATACTTTGGGCCGAAGGGCCTGTTCTTGCGCTGTACTGTTCTATGTTCTATATTCTACTCGGTGGGAGAGAGACAGGGAGACAGAGAGAGAGAAAAGACAGAGAGCGATAGAGGGAGAGAGACAGAGAGAGACAGACAGACCAAGAGAGCAAGACAGTGACAGAGAGGGAGAGACAGGAGACAGACAGAGACAGAAAGGGAAAGACAGAGACAGAGACAGACAGGGAGAGACAAAGAGAGACACAGAAACAGACACAGGGAGAGAGACATAGACAGAGAGAGAGACAGAGACAGAAAGAGAGAGAGACAGAAAGAGAGACAGAGAAATAGAGAGACAGAGAGAGACAGAGACAGAGAGAGAGACAGATAGAGAGACAGAGACTGAGAGAGAGAGGGGGGGAGACTTGGTAGGAGCTACACTTTACCCTGTCTTGCCAATGTAGCTGGGTGGCCTTCTACTGCCTTATTGAAATGGTCCGTCTCTATATGTTAGTCCTATGTGGACCCGTGGGTGTCCAGTGCTGGCTTATCCCTCCCCTGGTCTGGCCAGGCCATTCAGCCTTTGCCTCTCTGCTTTCCCCAGTGATGCACGAGACCTCGAAGAGACTCTCGCTGACTCTGCAGGAGGTGTATGAGTGTGAGTGGGACGGGCAGCAGGATCTGCACCCCATCATAGAGGTGAGTGCCACGAGCTGGTACGCCACGTGTACCCACCCGTAGATGTCCAACACTGCTGCCAGGGTCCCCGTGGCAGGGGCTGGGTGTAAGGACAGGGATGTTCGACACACGAGGTGGTGGCTGGGGACAATGCTGATGCCGGCTGCATATCATCATCGGTACTATTTTGCATATCTTTCATTCATTGTTCTTTATCTCTCTACATCACCGTCTATATCTCTCGTTCCCCTTATCCCTAACCATTCTGAAGAAGGGGTCTCAACCCAAAACGTCACCCGTGCCTTCTCTCCAGAGATGCTGCCTGTCCCGCTGAGTTACTCCAGCTTTTTGTGTCTGTCGCCATTCAGTCAGTTCAGTTCAGTTTAGTTTATTGTCCCGTGTACCGAGGTACAGTG
>JAXLNO010000328.1:0-12500 GCA_038087875.1 Malacoraja senta | reverse complement strand
TTGCTAAACGTGGCCGCAAGCTGGTGGACTATGACATCTGCCGCCACCACCTGGAGTCACTGCAGAGCGCCAAGAAGAAAGACGAAGCGAAGATCACCAAGGTACGGGCAAGTGGGCATCGTTGGGCATCTGCCTGAATACATGTATGTGTAGGAAGCAACTGCAGATGCTGGTTTAAACCGAAGATCGACACAAAATGCTGGAGTGACTCAGCGGGACAGGCAGCATCTCCGGAGAAAAGGCATGGGTGACGTTTTGGGTCGAGATCTTCGGTTTCCTCCCACAATCTAAAGACGTGCAGGTTTGCAGGTTAAGTGGCTGTGGTAAAAAAAATTGTACATTGTCCCCAGAGTATGTAGGATAGTGCCAGTGTACGGGGTGATCGCTGGCCGGCGTGGACTCGGTGGGCCGAAGGGCCTGTTTCTGGGCTGTATCTCTGAAGTGTAAAGGTCAGGATCGATCCTGGGTCTCTGACGCTGCTAGGCAGCGGTTCTACCCGCCGTGCCACCGAGTGCCACCCTGGTAAGTTGGTTGCTGAGCGCTGTGGGAAATGGTGATGTCGAGTGGCGGTGCGGTGGGATGGCGGCGCAGTCCCTTTTTTTGGTGCCCAGCGGTCACGAGAATCCCCCAGGGTGCCCGTGGACAGCGCGTGTTCCCTCTCTAGTGCCACCTGGGCACAGACATAACCCCAGAAAAGGGGGCGGGCAGCCGGCTCGGGCAGAGCCCTCTTCCGCCTGGCGCCGTGACTCGTGGATGGCCAGCTTGGCCAGGCCCAGGAGCAAACCCAACCAGGACATCTTCAGCCCTCCCCTCTCCCCTACGCACAGGGTGTCCAAAGATGAGGGTGGTGGGTGTGAAGTGCAGCCAGAAGGCAAGGAGCAGCCCCTTTAGATATTGGAGCAGGGGCTGCAGCCTCACACACTCCATGTACACGTGGTACACAGACTCTTCCAGCCCGCAATAGTGGCAGGCGGCTGGCGAGTCTGTGAACCGCGAGAGAAACGGATTGCATGGGACTCCTTGGTGCAGTATCCTCGGGGCAGTCTCTTGGGCAGAGGTCAGTGTGGGCAGTTGCCGCGGGGTCAGTCAGAGTCTGAGAGACTGCGCCAGGGACAACACTCTTGTCTTCCTCTCATTCAGGCTGAAGAGGAGTTTGTTAACGCCCAGAACGAGTTTGAAGAATTAAATGCTCAGCTTCGTGAGGAACTGCCTGAACTGTGGAGCAGGTAAGGTCTGATACCCTGGGGGCCTGGAATAAGCTACCGGGGGTGGTGGTGGTAGAGGCAGATACAATAGTGGTGTTTAAGGCCCAGACCGTCACACAAACCAGCCTCCCTTCCATCGACTCCATCTACACCTCACGCTGCCTCGGCAAGGCCAGCAGCATCATCACGGACCAGTCTCACCCCGGACACTCCCTCTTCTCCCCTCTCCCATCGGGCAAGAGGTACAGAAGTGTGAAAATGCACACCTCCAGATTCAGGGACAGTTTCTTCCCAGCTGTTATCAGGCAACTGAACCATCCTACCACAACCAGAGAGCAGTGCTGAACTACTATCTACCTCATTGGTGACCCTCGGACTATCCTTGATTGGGCTTTGCTGGCTTTACCTTGCACTAAACGTTATTCCTTTATCCTGTATCTGTACACTGTGGACGGCTCGATTGTAATCATGTATTGTCTTTCCACTGACTGGATAGCACGCAACAAAAGCTTTTCACTGTACCTCGGTACACGTGACAGTAAACCAAACTAAAGACTAAAGGAGAGCAGTGTGGGAGCAGGCAAGGGGAGGAAAGGGACATCTCGGGGGAAAATGGCGCGGAGCACAAATCACCCGAACACCAACCATCAGCCGAGCCGTGCAAGTAACGCGGGCTTCCAAGTTACCCCCTTAATTTACAGTGAGGAAAGTTCTTCAAAATGGATGCCGCAGACGCCATTTTGAGCATCTTTCTGTCCCCAGCGCGTTCAACGTTTAAACGTGACTCCTTCCTTTGCAGCCGTATCGGATGCTACGTGACCATATTCCAGAACATGTCCAACTTGCGGGATATTTTCTACCAGGAGATGAGCAAAGTAAGGATGGCTGCCACTCTACCTCGTTCGGGACCTTTGAACTCTTTAATCGGACTTTACTGGACTTTATCTGAACAGGGCGTCACGGTGGCGCAGCGGTAGAGTTGCTGCCTCACAGCGCCAGAGTCCCGGGTACCATCCTGACCACGGGTGCTGTCTGTACGGAGTATGAATGTCCTTCCTCAAATTAGGAGCCCAAAAGGGCGGTCACGGTGGCGCAGCTGTAGAGTTGCTGCCTTACAGCGATTGCATTGCTGGAGACCCGGGTTCGATCCCGACTACGGGTGCTGTCTGTACGTTCTCCCCGTGACCTGTGTGGGTTTTCTCCGAGATCTTCGGTTTCCCCCCACACTCCAAAGACGTGCAGGTTTGTAGGTTAATTAGCTTGGTGTAAATGTAAAAATTGTCCCTAGTGGGTGTAGGATAGTGTTAGTGTGCGGGGATCGCTGGTTGGCGCGGACCCGGTGGCTGTTTCTGCGCTCTATCAGTAAACTAAACAAAACTGCACACAATACTCCAGGTGTGGCCTCACCAGGGCCCTGTACAACTGCAGTAGGACCTCCTTGCTCCTATACTCAACTCCTCTCGCTATAAAGGCCAACATACCATTGGCTTTCTTCACTGCCTGTAAACTAAACGAGACTAAACTAACTTATGATGAAGTAGAGGCTTTCCTGGCTGCTTCAACGATGTCAATGCAGTGTGAACATGCGTTGTCCCTCTGTCTCCGCAGCTGAACCAAGGCCTGTACTCAGTGATGACCAAGCTGGAGAAGCAGCACAGCACCAAGGTGTTCATTGTCAAAGGGGTCGTCAGGTGAGTGATCCCCCCCCCCCCCCCCCACCACGCCCAACACAGTGTCGCTGCCGAGGGACGTGGCGTGTGGTGGCTCACACTGACCGAGGCCGCGCTCAGCCAAACTCCTCAACGCCCACCAGATTCACAAGTTCAGAAGTGATCGGAGCAGAATTAGACCATTCGGCCCATCAAGTCTACTCCGCCATTCAATCGTGGCTGATCTATCTCTCCCTCCTAACCCCATTCTGCTGCCTTCTCCCCATAACCCCGGCACCCGTACTAATCAAGAATCTATCTCTGTCTTAAAAATATCCATTGACTTTACCTGCACAGCCATCTGTGGAAAAGAATTCCACAGATTCACCACCTTCTGACTAAAGAAATTGCTCCTTCCGAAAGGAATGTCCTTTAATACTGAGGCTATGACCTCTGGTCCTAGACTCTCCCACTAGTGGGAACATCCTCTCCACATCTGCTCTATCCAGGCCTTTCACTATTCTGTACGTTTCAATGAGGTTCTCCCCCTCATCCTTCTAAACTCCAGCGAGTACAGGCCCAGTGCTGTCAAACCCTCATCATATGTTAACCCACTCATTCCTGGGATCATTCTTGTAAACCTCCTCTGGACCCTCTCCACAGCCGGCACACCCTTCCCCAGACGTGGTGCCCACGCCACCCAGAGGAAACCCACTTGGTGACGGGGAGAACATACAAACTCCGTACAGACAGCATCCGAAGTCAGGATGGAACCCGGGTCTCTGAGGCAGCGACTCTACCCACGGCGCCACCGTGTGCCGCCCTCATTATGCTTGCACTTTGTCTGTTACAGCAACCGCAGGTCGCTCCTTATCTCGGCACCGGTCATGTCGGTGAGTAGACTGTGGACTTCTTCAGAAAGCGACCTTGACCATTCATCGATGGGTGGCACCACGACAAGGGACGAGGCTCACCCTCCTCTCACCCCGTCCTCCACTGAGGCTCACCCTCCTCTCACCCCGTCCTCCACCGAGGCTCCACCTTCGCCGACGCCGACGCCCGCTCCCAGAGTGGGGGCCCGTGAAGAAACTCCGAGCAACGGAGACACCCAGCCACCCATCGAAGCTCCGACACCTTCTCCTGGCTCTGAAGAATCACCGAAGGATGAGCCGGAGATACCTGGAGATACATCTTCCTCGATGAGTCTCGAGCAGGGCGGCGAGTCAAAGTCCGGCACAGCCCCGGATTGTCCGAGGGTGATTCAGGGCAGCCGCCCGAGGAGAGTCAATCCGACATCTCACCTACTCTGCAGATCTCGCCCGGCGTTCCTGCAGCCACTGATGAGGAGGATGCCTCAGCTTTCCAACTCACAACTCCTTCATCTTCCGCGGGTCCGGATATGGGTCCAGCTCCGTCAGCATCCGACGGTGAAACGTTGATGCCTGCAGATCCCGCGGCCTCACAAGGCGAGCTTGACCTTCCCGTGGACAATGAAGCTTCCGCTTCACCTGAAGCCAACAAACTAGGGAGGCGACCATCGAAACCTGCCCCCCAGCGCCCGAAACCCTCAGAAGCGTCCGCTGAGACAGTTCCCCCGGCCGGCCCTGTGTCTCCTGCAGCCCCGGGACCTGACGACATGGTCCAGGGTTCTTCTGAAGCCTCGCCTTCCCCTGACCATGGTACGACCAGCGAGGTGCCCAGCGCTGGTCCCGCCAGCCCCAGCAGCTCCTGGAGTGGCACGGGCTTACGCACAGACTGACGCACCTGACGGTGAGAGGGCGGTGACGCTCCCCGCTGCCCCCTCGCTCCTTCCGCTACCCTGGCCGATGCTCCGCAGACTGGGGAAGCTGCCGTGACCGTTACTCCACCACAGCCACTGCCCCGGGTAATGTCTATCGAGGGGCAGCCGGAAATAGGACCCGCCGTTGGGGGAGGGGGCGTGGTGAGGGGGCGGGGGGGAAACAGAGGAGTACCCCGCACGGGGTACTTAGTAACTTCATCAGCGCCCTTTATGTGTCGACTCTTTGCATACCTTGGGCAAGCAAAGCAAAGAATATTACCGGGACTCGTCGCACATGACAGCAAAGCATTCATTCATTCATAGATCTGCACAGGCTGGGACTATATTCCTTAAGGCGCAGGAGGATGAGGGGTGGTCTTGTAGAGGTGTACAAAACCATGAGAGGAATAGATCGGGTAGACCAAGAACCAGTGGGCATAGGTTTAAGCTGATGGGGGAAAGATTGAATAGGAACCTGAGGGGCAATAGTTTCTCACAGAGGGTGGTGGGTGTTTGGGACGAGCTGCCAGATGAGGTACTGTCGTTGAGGCAGGGACCATAACAGTAGTGAACAGACAGTTGGGCAGGGATGTGGATAGGACAGGTTTGGAGGGATATGGGCCAAACGCGTGCAGGTGGGACAGGTGTAGATGGGGTATGTTGGTCGCCATGCCTAGGTTGGGCCGAAGGGCCTGTTTGCGTGCTGTGCGACTGGTAATGAGTGGGCACGGGGCAATGAGGAGGCCGTCGAGTCGAGGACCCCAAGAAGGAGGCGGAGGAGGGAGGTGGGGCAACTGGAGGAGTGGAGGTGTGTAGGACAGGGCATGGGGACTTCATGCCAACACGATGCGGTGCCCGTGGCAGAACGCTGCGGGCACGGAGAGGGTACTAACCCTGCGTTTCCCTCGTAGAACTGGTCTCTCTCGACCACGGCCAAGCACACGGTGGATGCCAGCCGGGAGGTGGCGGCTGAAGGAACTGATCTCGCCCCGTCTGCCCCAGCCCCTGAAGGCCACAGCAAGGACGTCGACAGTTCACCTTGTGGGGAGATGCCGCCTGGATTCATGTACAAGGTACCCGCGTGGCAGAGGTTCCCTCCGGCCCTTCACCCACCGCACCACGGGGCAGGGCGAGTGTGCATCTGCCCACACTGGGCAATGTCACAGCCCACCACACAGGACCCCCCAACTCCACCTATCTCATGACCCCACGTCTGGCTTGGCAACTCAAACATCTCTTCCCCTGCCCATCCCAGCCTCTCCCTGCCCCCCTCCCCATCCCTGTGCCACCCCTTCCCCTCCGCCCCATCCCATCCCCGTATCTGAGGAAGGATGTGCTGCTGTTGGAGAGGGTCCAGAGGAGGTTTACGAGAATGATCCCAGGAATGACTGGGGTTAACGTATGATGAGCGTTTGAGTGAATTAAAGGACGTTCCTTTAGGAAGGAGATGAGGAGGAATTTCTTCATCAGAGGGTGGTGAATCTGTGGAATTCATCGCTTCACCAACTCTCCACACACACACAGCACCCGAGGTCGGTATCGAACCCGGGTCTCGGGTGCTGTGTGAGGCAGCGGGTCTACCCGCGACGCCACCGTGTTGTGCCACTTGCTATCCAGGCATCTGAGCTGTGCCCCTTTTCCACAGGTGAGAGTGACACACAGTCTGACGGAGGATGCCCATCTACCGTGCCAACAAGGTGACGTCATCCTCGTGCTCCTGGGCAAGGAGGCCGAGCCACAGGTGAGAAGGTGGGCAACAATGTCTGCAGCTGACAGTGGCTGCAACACACACCAGACTCGAGAGTATGCTTCACTGGCACCCTCCCGTAAATCCCCAACTACTGGTGCCCTCCCGTAAATCCCCAACTACTGGTGCCCCGTAAATCCCCAACTACTGGTGCCCCGTAAACCCCCAACTACTGGTGCCCCGTAAATCCCCAACTACTGGTGCCCCGTAAATCCCCAACTACTGGTGCCCCGTAAACCCCCAACTACTGGTGCCCCGTAAACCCCAACTACTGGTGCCCCGTAAACCCCCAACTACTGGTGCCCCGTAAACCCCAACTACTGGTGCCCGTAAACCCCCAACTACTGGTGCCCGTAAATCCCCAACTACTGGTGCCCTCCCGTAAATCCCCAACTACTGGTGCCCTCCCGTAAATCCCCAACTACTGGTGCCCTCCCGTAAATCCCCAACTACTGGTGCCCTCCCGTAAACCCCCAACTACTGGTGCCCTCCCGTAAACCCCCAACTACTGGTGCCCCGTAAATCCCCAACTACTGGTGCCCCGTAAATCCCCAACTACTGGTGCCCCGTAAACCCCCAACTACTGGTGCCCCGTAAACCCCAACTACTGGTGCCCCGTAAACCCCCAACTACTGGTGCCCCGTAAACCCCCAACTACTGGTGCCCCGTAAACCCCCAACTACTGGTGCCCCGTAAACCCCCAACTACTGGTGCCCCGTAAATCCCCAACTACTGGTGCCCTCCCGTAAATCTCCAACTACTGGTGCCCCGTAAACCCCCAACTACTGGTGCCCTCCCGTAAACCCCCAACTACTGGTGCCCTCCCGTAAACCCCCAAATACTGGTGCCCCGTAAACCCCCAACTACTGGTGCCCCGTAAATCCCCAACTACTGGCACCCTCCCGTAAACCCCCAACTACTGGTGCCCCGTAATACCCCAACTACTGGTGCCCTCCCATAAACCCCCACCTACTTGTGCCCCGTAACCCCCAACTACTGGTGCCCTCCCGTAACCCCCCAACTACTGGTGCCCCGTAAATCCCCAACTACTGGTGCCCCGTAAATCCCCAATCTACTGGTGCCCGTAAATCCCCAACTACTGGTGCCCTCCCGTAAATCCCCAACTACTGGTGGCCCGTAAATCCCCAACTTCTGGTGCCCCGTAAATCCCCAACTACTGGTGCCCCGTAAATCCCCAACTACTGGTGCCCTCCCGTAAATCCCCAACTACTGGTGCCCCGTAAATCCCCAACTACTGGTGCCCTCCCCTAATTCCCCATTTACCAGTGCCCTCCCCTAAATCCCCACCTTACAGCAACTACCGTAATTCTCCAACGACTGGGACCCTGTAATTATCCCAATTACCGTAATACCCCAACTGTAGGGACCCCCTGTAATTCCACATTCACGATATTCTACTGACCTGGCTGATCCCCAGCCCGGTGGAGGGAGGGGGCGGTTTCTCGATCGTTTGTGATGTTACCTTCCCGCGGAGTATTTGAATGTCCTGCTGTGAATGTCCTGCAGCCGGGGGGATGCGTGACGGGAGTGAAGGAAGCGGACTGGATGCAGTTGAAGGACGTGGACCGTTTGCAAGGCACCTTCCCGCTGGAGCTGACGGAGCGCCTGGATTGCCCCTGACGCCGCGCGCGCTTGGCTGCGGACGGGCCCTCGGTCTCAGTGCTGCCGCGGTGAGGTGCGGCCGGGCCTGGCTTGCCGTGCGGCACATGCCGGGCCTGCTCACCGCCCCGCTCCTCTGCCGCAGGTTGTGTGCTTTTAATCTGCTTCGCAATAAATGGCGTGCGGTACGATGACAGCGCTGTGCCCTGTCGCTCTGTTCAACGCATCCTCTGTGTATGAAGGGAACCCAACCACAGGGACCATCGTTCCCCAAACTGGACCCCCTAGAATTCACCAAGTACCGGGAACCCCCCACAATTCCCCCAAATTTAGCTGAGCAGGTGCCCCACCTAAAGTGAGGGAGGACTCTCATCCCATTCCCACATCCATCCCATTCCCACATCCATTCCATTCCCACATCCATCCCATTCCCGTCCCATTCCCACATCCATCCCATTCCCACTCAAATCCCATTCCACTCCCATCCCCATGTCCATCCCATTCCCACAAATCCCATCCCGACTCCATCCCATTTCCATTCTCCCAAGGATCCGTAAGAGCTCAAACCCCGCTCTTCATCTGGGGCCCTCTCTCCCCTCCCTCCGTTACTCCCCCCCCCCCCCCCGCCTTCCCTCCCCTCCCCCACTCGAGATATCCTCTCCTTCAGGCCCTTCAGCCCAACCGAGATGCCCCATCTGCACTGGCCCTCTTTGCCCTCCAGCCTGAGGGTTTGGACTCGGCAGGACCTCTGGACACGAGGTCACGGTGTCAAGGCTCGGCAATCGTTTCGCTGAACAGCTTCACTCAGTCCGCCTAGACCTATGCGATCTCCCGGTTGCCAAACACTTTAACTCCCCCTCCCATTCCCACACTGACCTTTCTGTCCTGGGCCTCCCTCCACTGTCAGAGTGAGGCCCAACACAAATTGGAGGAACAGAACCTCATATTTCGCTTGGGCAGCTTACACCCCAGTGGTATAAACGTTGATTTCTCCAACTTCAAGTAACCCTTGCTTTCCCTCCCTCTCAATCCCTCCCCCACCCGAGTTCTCCGACTAGTTTCACTGTCCTCCTGATTAATTTTACTGACTCTACGCCTCGTTGTCACCTTCCCCTCAGCCAACAGTGAACCATTTTACATTCCCTTGATCAGCATCTGCTTTAATCTGTCCTTTTCACACATTGCCCCTCCATATCTCTATCCTGACTCTCAGTCTGAAGAAGTGTCTCGACCCGAAACGTCACCCATTCCTTCTCTCCGGAGATGCTGCCTGTCCACGATGAGTCACTCCAGCATTTTGTGTCTGTCTTTGGCCAAAGCTGGCTCGTGCCTTGTCATCGTCGGGTGAAAATGTTCTCAGGAAATGGAAAACATCGTTGAATCATCGCCTAACGCCTACACGTTGCAGAGAACCTCTCTGGAGAGTGCAGGCAGACGGAGCCATGAGTCACCGGTTGGGATCACTGGGAATATAGTGCGGAGGAAGTGTGTGAGTTCATCCAACAGCCCTGTGGCAAGGCTGACAAGAAGATTCACGTCAGGGAAATATCCCCCAGAACCTTGAATCGTAGAGTCACACACAGTGTGGAAACAGGCCCTTCATCCCAACTTGCTCATACCGGCCTACAAACAGTCATACACCGCGGAAACAGGCCCCTCAGCCCAACTTGCCCACACCGACCAGCACGCCCCATCTACACTAGTCCCACCTCCCACATTTGGCCCATATCCCTCCAAACCTGTCCTATCCATGTACCCATCCAAATATTGTTTAAATGTTATTATAGTCCCTGCCTCAACTACCCCCTCTGGCAGCTTGTTCCATACACCCATCACCCCTTGTGTGAAAAAGTTGCCCCTCAGGTTCCTATTAAATATTTTCCCTCCTCACCTTAAACCTCTGTGGTTCATGATTTTCCTACTCTGGTAAAAGACTCCATGCATTCATCCTATCTGTTCCTTTCATGATCTCATACATCTCTATAAGATCACCTCCCAGCCTCTTGCACGCCAAGGAATAAAGTCCCAACTTGCCCAACCTCTCCCTGTAGCTCAGCACCCCGTCCTGGCAACACTCTTCTCTGTAAACTTCCCTGTACTCTTTACAGCTTAACGTGTCTGTGATCTTCTGCTTAATGCCATTCCTTATATCAGTACCACAGTTTAGGTGTGACTATATACCCCCCATAACCTGGCGACAACTACGACAGCACCTACGTCAGGAGAAGTCAAGCTACGCTCATTGGCGTCAAACCCACTGTCTCTGAGAATTTTCAACATGTTGAAAATCCAGCGGGGACCAAAAGACGTTACGACTCTTTGGGCGACTGAGGAGACGACTCACGGCCATACAGGCGACACCCGGCGGCCATGGTGGCGACAGCCTAGTCGCCTAAAAAAATAGCCTAAGTGGGACAGGCCCTTAGCAAAATGGCTGAAGGCCATATTCAGTCATTCAGTCACAGGATGGGATCGCAGGGAAGGGGAAACATGAGCAATGAATCATTGTGCATAGACAGACACAAAATGCTGGAGTCACAGCAGCATCTCTGGAGAGAAGGAACGGGTGACGTTTTGGGTTGGGTCTGAAGAAGGGTCTCGACCTGAAATGTCGCCCATTCCTTCTCTCCAAAGATGGTGCCTGTTCTGCTGAGTGACTCCAGCACTTTGTGTCTGTCTACTGTGTGAACCTGCATCTGCAGTTCCTTCCTGCACATGAATCATCGTGCCTTGTTTCTCAGACGTGCGAGCTTTGGCAGTGAACACAGAGAGAGAGAGGGGGTGGTGTTGGAGTCAGTTTCCCTGGGGTACGTGACTCCACGATGCCTTGGCAAGCACTGGAATTAGCCGCTCCATGGCCAAATGTCATCCTATAGTCCAGCTCGCAAGTTTAGTTTAGTTTAGTTTAGTGATACAGGCCCTTCGGCCCACAGAGTCTGTCCCGACCAGCACACTAACACCACCCTACACACACCAGGGACAATTTACACTTACACCAAGCCAATTAACCTACAAACCTGTACGTCTTTGGAGTGTGGGAGGAAACGGAAGATCTCGGAGAAACCCACGCATGTCACGGGAGAAGGTACAAACTCCGTACAGACAGCACCCGTAGTCGGGATGGAACCCGGGTCTCCGGCGCTGTGAGGCAGCAGCTCTACCCGCTGCGCCACCGTGACGCCCATTGGTCGGGATGGTCTGTTTCCAGCAACAACTGACAGGGGGTTGGCAGCAGCGTGTCATCACATATCCACACCCTCACCACAGATGAGGCAGTGATTTCCTGCAGGCACCTTGGGGGGAAATCGAACGCAATAGTACAACATCATCTGTTTATCTTTATATTAATAATATGAGGCATCATACTTGTCCAGGCTAATCTCTCCAAAGCGTTAATCATTTTCTGGAAGGGAACAGTCCTTGGAGGGGAGCCAGGCCTTGCTTCATTCTCTACTCATTATTTTGAATGAAATCTTCCAAGTTCGACAGCAGGGGAATAAAAGCCAAGCAAACACTGAGCCAACCTTTTGTTTCGTTTAATTTACAGCTTCGAGATGCACAGGCCCTTCGGCCCACCGAGTCCACGCTGACCATTGATCACCGTTCACACTAGTTCCATGTTATCCCCACTTTCTCATCCACTCCCTGCACACCAGGGGGCAATTTACAGAGGGGCAATTGACCCGCACGTCTTTGGGACGTGGGGAGAGGGTAGGAGAATGGGGTTAGGAGGGGACGATAGATCAGCCATGATTGAATGGTGGACCAGATTTAGAAACATAGAAATGTTTCGGGTCGAGACCCGCTGAGTTACTCCAGCATTTTGTGTCTACCTCTAATTAGAAACATAGAAAATAGGTGCAGGAGGAGGCCGTTCGGCCCTTCGAGCCAGCACCGCCATGTCCGCCATTCATTGTGATCATGGCTGATCGTCCCCAATCAATAACCCGTGCCTGCCTTCTCCCCATATCCCTTGATTCCACTAGCCCCTAGAGCTCTATCTAACTCTCTCTTAAATCCATCCAGTGATGGCCTCCACTGCCCTCTGTGGCAGGGAATTCTACAAATTCCCAACTCTCTGGGTGAAAAAGTTTTTTCTCACCTCAGTCTTAAATGACCTCCCCTTTATTCTAAGACTGTGGCCCCTGGTTCTGGACTCGCCCAACATTGGGAACTTTTTCCTGCATCTAGCTTGTCCAGTCCTTTTATAATTTTATATGTTTCTATAAGATCCCCCCCCCAAATGGGCCGAATGGCCTAAAACTAAACTAACCCACGCCAGCAAACATGCCCCATCTACACTTGCCCCACCTGCCTGTGTTTGGCCCATATCCCTCTAAACACATCCTATCCATACACCTGTCCAAATGTTTTTTAAACATTGTTATAGTACCTGCCTTAACTACCTCCTCTGGGAGCTTGTTCCATACACCCACCACCCTCTGTGTGAAAGAGTTGCCTTTTCCCCCTCATCTTAAACCCTATGTCCTCTGGTTCTC
>JAXLNO010000327.1:0-114436 GCA_038087875.1 Malacoraja senta | reverse complement strand
TGACCCGCTGAGTTACTCCAGCACTTTGTGTCTTGTTTTGTAAATCAGCACCTGCAGTTCCTTGATTTTCATCCCAAATCTTCCCTGGTTTCAGGGTTTTTACTAAATTTGGCACTTGTTCAATGGGTGCATTACGGGGAAAGGTAAAGGGTCACAGAGCAACAAAGAACCATTTTGCAGTAAAGAGCACAATATCTAATTTGTAGACAGCGCTCCCAATGTGCAGTGAATTCACATAACAGGTCGCTCCAATTTGTGGTCAACACTTCCACCGTGTGGTGATCCGCCGCATTGCAGGCCCGTCCAGTTTGTGGTCATCACTCCCACCGTGAGGTTTAAGAGAGAAATGCAGAAGCTGGAAAAATCGAAGGTTGACAAAAATGCTGGAGTAACTCAGCGGGTGAGGCAGCATCTATGGAGAGAAGGAATAGGTGAAGTTTCAGGTCGAGACCCTTCTTCAGACTGAAGTTGGGGTGGGGGTGCGGGATAAAGGAAAGAAAAGGCAGAGACAGTAGGCTGTGGGAGAGCTGGGAAGGGGAAGGAGGGAGAAACCACTGAAATTGGAGAATGGGAAGATGAGGCCAGTGGTGGGATCCCGTTGGAGGTGGCGAAAATGTTGGAGGATTATCTGTTGTATGTGACGGCTGGTAGGGTGGAAGGTGAGGACATGGGGGACTCTGTCCTTGTTACGAGTAGGGGGATGGGGAGTAAGAGCAGAGCTGCGGGATATAGAGAAGACTATGATAAGAGTGCTGGAGAAACTCAGCAGGTCAGGCACCATCTCTGGAGGAAAATGATGGGTGATATTTTGGGTAAGAACCCTTCTTCTATTCCATCCCAAAATCACTTGTTTCTCCAGAGATGCTGCCTGACCCACTCAGTCACTCCAGCAATGTGTCTATCTTTGGTATAAACCAGCATCTACAGGTCTTGGTTTCTACATTTTACATCAGCCAGATTCAATTTCAGTTGTGATAAGGTTAGGGTATCATCACTTTAGTAAAGATAGAAAATAGGTGCAGGAGGAGGCCATTCGGCCCTTCGAGCCAGCACCACCATTCATTGCGATCATGGCTGATTAACCCAATCAATAACCCGTGCCTGCCTTCTCCCCATATCCCGTGACTCCACCAGCCCCTAGAGCTCTATCTAACTCTCTCTTAAATCCATCCAGTGATATAGCTGTAGAAACCCTTTGGATTTACTTTCACCTTACTTGCCAAAGCAACCTCATATCTTCTTTTAGCTTTTCTAATTTCTTTCTTAATATTCATTTTACATTCTTTATACTCCTCAAGCACCTCATTTACTCCATGCTGCCTATAATTATTGTAGATCTCTCTCTTTTTCCGAACCAAGTGTCCAATTTCCCTTGAAAACCATGGCTCTTTCCATTTTTTACTATTTCCTTTCAACCGAACAGGGACATAAAGATTCTGTACTCTTAAAATTTCACCCTTAAATGTCCTCCATTTTTCTTCTACATCCTTCCCATAAAACAACATGTCCCAATTCACTCCTTTTAAATCCTTTCGCATCTCCTCAAAGTTAGCCTTTCTCCAAACAAAAATCTCAACCCTAGGTCCAGTTCTGACCCTCTCCATAATTATATTGAAACTAATGGTATTGTGATCACTGGACCCGAAGTGCTCCCCGACGCATACCTCCGCCACTTGCCCTGTCTCATTTCCTAACAGGAGGTCCAGCACTGCCCCTTCTCTAGTAGGTACCTCTATGTATTGCTGCAAAAACCTATCTTGCACACATTTTACAAACTCCAAACCATCCAGCCCTTTTACAGAATGTGTTTCCCAGTCTATGTGTGGAAAATTGAAATCTCCCACAATCACTACCTTGTGCTTACTACTAATATCTGCTATCTCCTTACATATTTGCTCTTCCAATTCTCGCTCCCCATTTGGCGGTCTATAATACACCCCTATAAGTGTTGCTACACCTTTCCCATTTCTCAGTTCCACCCAAATAGCCTCCCTAGACGAGCCCTCTAATCTATCCTGCCAAAGCACTGCTGTAATATCTTCCTTGACAAGCAATGCAACACCCCCACCTCTTGACCCTCCAATTCTATCACCCCTGAAGCAACGAAATCCTGGAATATTTATTTGCCAATCACAGCCCTCCTGCAGCCATGTTTCACTGATCACCACAACATCATACTTCCAGGTGTCAATCCAGGCTCTAAGCTCATCCACCTTTCTTACAGTGCTCCTAGCATTAAAATATACACATTTAAGAAACCCACCACTACTTATTCTCTGTTTATTATCTTTTTCTTCTTTCTCCCCTACATTTTGGGTCCGAGTGCTTCCCTTCTCTGCCTCCTGCCTCCCACATTTTCCACTAGCTTTCTCTATTTGAGTCCCTCCCCCCAACCGTTCTAGTTTAAAGTCTCCCCAGTAGACTTTGCAAATCTCCCCGCCAGGATATTGGTGCCCCTCGGGTTCAAGTGCAACCCGTCCTTTCTGTACAGGTCACTCCTTCCCCAAAAGAAATCCCAATGATCCAGAAATTTGAATCCCTGCCCGCTGCACCAGTTCCTCAGCCACGCATTTATCCTCCACCTCACTCCATTCCTACTCTCACCGTCACGTGGCACAGGTAGTAATCCTGAGATTGTTACCTTTGTAGACCTTCTCCTTAACTCTCCTCCCAACTCCCTAAATTCTCCTTTCAAGACCTCTTCTCTTTTTCTACCTATGTCATTGGTACCTATATGTACCACAACCTCAGGCTCCTCTCCCTCCGATTTCAGGATATCTTGGACGCGTTCAGACACATCCCTGACCCTGGCACCAGGGAGGCAAACTACCATCCGGGTCTCCTGACTGCGTCCACAGAATCGCCTATCCGACCCCCAAACCATAGAGTCCCCTATTACTATTGCCCTCCTCTTCTTTTCCCTACCCTTCTGAGCAATAGGGCTGGTCTCTGTGCCGGAGGCCCGGCCGCTGTTGCTACCCGCAGGAAGGCTGTCCCCCTCAACAGTACTCAAACAGGAGTACTTATTTTCAAGGTGTACAGCCACTGGGGTACTCACTAGTCCCTGCCTCTGCCCCTTGCCCTTCCTAACTGTGACCCACTTGTCTGCCTCCCGTGGTCTTGGAGTGGCCACCTCTCTATAAAAGGTCTGTCTCACGAATCTGCGGTCATTGGTGGCGAAACGGGAAGAATCTGCCGCCATAGACCGCGCACTCGTGAGAAAGAACAATTCCCGGGCCGTGCGACGGTGTTCCCAACACCGCGCGGTGCAAAAATAAAATCGACAATGTCGAAAACACAATACTCACCGCACAACCTCCACCAGTGATGCACGAGTGCGCACGGCCGCTCGCACGGCCCGCCGCCAGTATGGCTCGAGCGCCGTGCGTCAAACCTCCTCTGCCACAGCCTCCGCCAGTGACGCACGTGCCGCCGCCAGTGAGGCACGTGTGCTGCGCGGCCGCAGGCACAGCCACCGCTACAGCGCCGCGATCAGGATAGCCGCCGCCACAGCCGCCTCTGGTGAGTCACGTGCGGGGGGGCCGACGTCATCGCAGTCGGCCCGCCCTTTTTTTACTTACCGCAAGCACGTGGGACCCGCCGTGTTTGAATTAACTCGGCCCCCGCGCAACATCCGTGCGGCGCTCCGGTGGATAAGCTCGACGCTCTCGCCGTTGCCGCGCGGTCCTCGCTACCGGCGACGCCGCGCTTCACCGCCGATGACCGCAAACAGGTAAGACACGGCCTTCACTCTTTTCTATGACCTCCTCACTCTCCCTGATCAGACAGAGGTCATCGAGCTGCTGCTCCAGGTTCCTAACACGGTCCCTTAGGAACCCCATCTCTACGCACCTGACACAGATGTGAACGTCTGGAGGGGTATCAGACTCCATGACCTCCCACATCTGACATCCAGAACAGTAAACTGCCCTGGCCCTCATACTTCCCCCCTTACCCTGGATACAATACAAAACTGGTGGAGGAAATCAGCAGGGATCTGACTCCCAATCAGCTGCTTTCTCTTTGTCCTCTTCCACCAATCAGCTGCTTTCTCTTGGTCCTCTTCCACCAATCAGAGGCTTCCCCACTTATAGGAAACTTGAATGGAACGTTGCAGTTTTGGTTCAACGGTCCCTGGGCGTCTGGAAAGCAAAGCCCCGCGCTGTTTAACTACTCACTACCCGGACGCTGCTCCACCTCCTGCAACGGTCCCTGGGCGTCTGGAAAGCAAATCCCGCGCTGTTTAACTACTCACTACCCGGACGCTGCTCCACCTCCTGCAACGGTCCCTGGGCGTCCTGGGCGATTGAAAAGACCTTGTGGTTAACGCCCTGAAGGATTCAGGGGTCTGTACCGGCAAGGCAAACTGAAAAGGGAGGGGAAAAGCCTGTAGGCCAAATCCCCGCATTCTGCCCAATAGTCCGTTGGGGCAAATGCTGAACCACTGGGGGGCAGGAAATACCCAGGGGTTGGAGTAGACAACAATGATAAGGTATAGTTCGTTGGGGCAAATGTAGAGCCGCAGGGGGCCAAAATACCCAGGGAAGAGAGAAGACAGGGGCCGGGGTGGACGAAGATCACCCAACCACCAGGATGGGGAGTCAAATGGTCGGAAGGGGAAGATAAGAAGATCGGTAGAAATTAGACCCCTGAGGGAGGTACCTAGGAGAGGACCCTGAGGGGGAAGGGGAATTGTTAAATAGCCTCCTTGAAGATCCTTTAGGTCTGACAAGAACAGTTAGATCAATTCCTTTTCAAAGAAGGGAAAAACAAGTAGTAAAGATTATGTTGCAGGCAGTAGAAAAACAACAAATAAGGAACAGAGAGAGACAGGATGATGAGGGAGTTACTCCCGAAGGTAGCAGATAAGAAGACGGCAAAGGCCGGGGACAGAGAGTGGTGAATCTCTGGAACTCTCTGCCACGGAGGGTAGTTGACGCCAGTTCATTGGCTATATTTAAGAGGGAGTTAGATGTGGCCCTTGTGGCTAAAGGGATCAGGGGGTATGGAGAGAAGGCAGGTACGGGATACTGAGTTGGATGATCAGCCATGATCATATTGAATGGCGGTGCAGGTTCGAAGGGCCGAATGGCCTACTCCTGCACCTATTTTCTATGTATCTATGTATCTATGACAAGAGTGCAGAACAGGGAGAAAATATAAATTGAATAATCTATTTGAAGTAAGAACGGAACGAATGTGATTTGTATGTAAAAACCGGTTTGGAACGAATGGTTGTAAGATGAAAGGTTGGAAGGAGCAAGTTGTAAAATTGAACACAGACCCCCCCGCCCACCCCCGTGGCGGGGGCAAGAATTTCCACTGTAGTTAAAAATACTGCAAACCATCGGAGATTACGAACAAGCTGTAAAATTAACTCTTTGTATCCTCGTAACCTGAAAAAGGGAAGTTGTAAAAATCAGCTCTTGATTTTCTTTTAATGGTTTCTTGATGTTCTTTTAGATTTCTTATCAGTAAATTTAATTTGGAGAATTGTTACTAGTGCTAGGAATTGGACATTTAAAATAATGGCGAATATGGATTGAAATAATTGGAAATAAGTTAATTGATGAAACATGACCAGCTTTTATGGTTTGTTGTTTTATGGTAGACATTCAAGTTGAGAAACACAGAGAGAGAGACAGACACAGACACAGAGAGAGAGAGAGAGAGAGAGAGAGAGATAGACACAGAAACACACATGGAGAGAGATACAGACACAGAAACACAGAGAGAGAGAGATACAGGCACAGAAACACAGAGAGAGATACAGACAGAGAGAGAGAGAGAGAGCCAGACACAGAGAGAGGAAAGACAGAGACACAGAAAGAGAGAGAGAGAGAGAGAGAGAGAGAGAGAGAGAGAGAGACAGAGAAACAGAAGTAGGAGACGATGGGATGACACAGATTATCCGTTGAGGCACCCATAAACTGAGAGGGCTAAAATAAATAAATAAATAAATAAATAATAGATAAAAATACCTCACCCTATATCCCTGAACGGGGAGGAAATGTACAACTGCAGTAGAACCTCCCTGCTCCTATACTCAAATCCTTTTGCTATGAAAGCTAACATACCATTCGCTTTCTTCACTGCCTGCTGCACCTTGTGTATTTCCCCTTTGTTCCTTGGGGTTCACCTTAAGTGGGTAATGACGGCATCCAACCAGAAGATGGCACTGTGGCCGGTAGTCAGGCTGCAGTGACGGCATCCAACCAGAAGATGGCACTGTGGCCGGTAGTCAGGCTACAGTGACAGCAGCTGACCTGACGGTGGCACTATTGCCGGTAAGTTTGTGAGCGGCGGCCATGTTTGTAGTCTTTTTCCGGACGGCTGTATCAGTTTATATCACACACAGTTACAACACATAATCCTCCGCCATTTCCGCCACCTCCAACGTGACCCCACCACTCGCAACATCTTCCCATCTCCCCCCATGTCTGCCTTCCGCAAAGACCGCTCCCTCTTCAACTCCCTTGTCAATTCTTCCCTTCCCTCCCGTACCACCCCGTCCCCGGGCACTTTGCGTTGCAACCGCAAGAAATGCAACACCTGTCCCTTCACGGTATTGGGGGTTCAGTATTGATGTGGATAGAGAACTGGCTGGCAAACAGGAAGCAAAGAGTAGGAGTAAACGGGTCCTTTTCACAATGGCAGGCAGTGACAAGTGGGGTACCGCAAGGCTCAGTGCTGGGATCCCAGCTATTTACAATTTATATTAATGAACTGGATGAGGGAATTGAAAGCAACATCTCCAAGTTTGCGGATGACACTAAGCTGGGGGGCAGTGTTAGCTGTGAGGAGGATGCTAGGAGACTGCAGGGTGACTTGGATAGGCTGGGTGAGTGGGCAAATGTTTGGCAGATGCAGTATAATGTGGATAAATGTGAGGTTATCCACTTTGGTGGCAAAAACGGGAAGGCAAACTATTATCTAAATGGTGGCCGATTAGGAAATGGGGAGATGTAGCGAGACCTGGGTGTCATGGTACACCAGTCATTGAAAGTAGGCATGCAGGTGCAGCAGGCAGTGAAGAAAGCGAATCGTATGTTGGCTTTCAAAGCAAGAGGATTTGAGTATAGGAGCAGGGAGGTTCTACTGCAGTTGTACAGGGTCTTGGTGAGACCACACCTGGAGTATTGCGTACAGTTTTGGTCTCCAAATCTGAGGAAGGACATTATAGCCATAGAGGGAGTGCAGAGAAGGATCACCAGATTGATTCCTGGGATGTCAGGACTTTCATATGAAGAAAGACTGGATAGACTTGGCTTATACTCGCTAGAATTTAGGAGATTGAGAGGGGATCTTATAGAAACTTACAAAATTCTTAAGGGGTTGGACAGGCTAGATGCAGGAAGATTGCTCCCGATGTTGGGGAAGTCCAGGACAAGGGGTCACAGCTTAAGGATAAGGGGGAAATCCTTTAAAACCGAGATGAGAAGAACTTTTTCACACAGAGAGTGGTGAATCTCTGGAACTCTCTGCCACAGAGGGTAGTTGAGGCCAGTTCATTGGCTATATTTAAGAGGGAGTTAGATGTGGCCCTTGTGGCTAAAGGAATCAGGGGGTATGGAGAGAAGGCAGGTACGGGATACTGAGTTGGATGATCAGCCATGATCACATTGAATGGCGGTGCAGGCTCGAAGGGCCGAATAGCCTACTCCTGCACCTATTTTCTATGTATCTATGTATCTATGTACCTCCCCCCTCGACTCCATTCAAGGACCCAAGCAGTCGTTCCAGGTGCGACAAAGGTTCACCTGTATCTCCTCCAACCTCATCTACTGCATCCACTGCTCTAGATGTCAGCTGATTTACATCGGGGAGACTAAACGGAGGTTGGGCGATCGTTTCGCCGAACACCTCCGCTCAGTCCGCAACAACCTACCTGAACTCCCGGTGGCTCAGCACTTCAACTCCCCCTCCCATTCCAAATCCGACCTCTCTGTCCTGGGTCTCCTCCTTTGCCAGAGTGAGCAACACCGGAAATTGGAGGAACAGCACCTCATATTCCGCCTGGGTAGCTTGCGTCCTGATGGCATGAATGTTGAATTCTCCCAATTTTGCTAGCCCTTGCTGTCTCCTCCCCTTCTTTAACCCTCGAGCTGTCTCCTCCCATCCCCCCGCCCTCGGGCTCCTCCTCCTCCCTTTTTCCTTCCGTCTCCCCCCCACCCCCCATCAGTCTGAAGAAGGGTTTCGGCCCGAAACGTCGCCTATTTCCTTCGCTCCATAGATGCTGCTGCACCCGCTCAGTTTCTCCAGCAATTTAGTGTACCTTCAGTTTATATCATCCATCTTTATGGGGGGGGGGGGGGCGTCTGTGTCCAATTTTACAACTTGCTCATTCCAACCTTTCATCTTACAACCATTCGTCCCAAACCGGTTTTTACATACAAATCACATTCGTTCCGTTCTTACTTCAAATAGATTATTCAATTTATATTTTCTCCCTGTCCTGCACTCTTGTCCCCGGCCTTTGCTGTCTTCTTATCTGCTACTTTCGGGAGTGACTCCCTCATCATCCTGTCTCTCTCTGTTCCTTATTTGTTGTTTTTCTACTGCCTGCAACATAATCTTTACTACTTGTTTTTCCCTTCTGTGAAAAGGAATTGATCTAACTGTTCTTGTCAGACCTAAAGGATCTTCAAGGAGGCTATTTAACAATTCCCCTTCCCCCTCAGGGTCCTCTCCTAGGTACCTCCCTCAGGGGTCTAATTTCTACCGATCTTCTTATCTTCTCCTTCCGACCTTTTGACTCCCCATCCTGGTGGTTGGGTGATCTTCGTCCACCCCGGCCCCTGTCTTCTCTCTTCCCTGGGTATTTTGGCCCCCTGCGGCTCTGCATTTGCCCCAACGAACTATACCTTATCATTGTTGTCTACTCCAACCCCTGGGTATTTCCTGCCCCCCAGTGGTTCAGCATTTGCCCCAACGGACTATTGGGCAGAATGCGGGGATTTGGCCTACAGGCTTTTCCCCTCCCTTTTCAGTTTGCCTTGCCGGTACAGACCCCTGAATCCTTCAGGGCGTTAACCACAAGGTCTTTTCAATCGCCCAGGAAGTACTTTATTAGTCATTATTCCTACCTGGGTTCTGTGCACAGAAATTGCTCGATTGACTTTTCGCGATCTCCAACTTTGAGATTCCAGCTGCCAAGACAGATGTGTACAGCAATTCATTCTTCCCCCGCACAATTAAAGCATGGAATAATCTTCACCCTACCATAGTTACCCAACCAGATGCAACTAAATTTAAGGTAACTCTTTCTTGCCAAAAACCCTTTCTGGCTTAAGTCCTCCCTCCACCACCTCCAGTTTAAATTCCATTTGGAATATTTTGGAGGACCAAGAATCCAAGAACAAGACCTAATCTCCAACCACTTTCACTTCTTTGCCGAGTCTCTGTTTGGTCCGGGCATCACTCGCTCAAACCTTCTGACGGTAAGCAAGGAGTCTGAGACCGCTGAACTCAGCGGGGTGCACCTTCTCTTCGTCCGTGTACTCCCGTCAGCTGTCCAGAGTAATTAAATCCCGGAACCGAGCCCAAAAAATTGTGAGATTCAATATCACAAACGCTTTAGAGACAAAGTCAGGCAAATAAATTTTTATTAAGATAATATTCTGCAGAATAGGTGCCTCTCCTCTACTGTCCCCTAGAGGCACAACGAAGATGGAGATGCTTTCTATCTTTATACATTTCATTTCACTATTGTCACACCCTCATCTCTCCAAATTGAGCTTCTTCCAATCATAACATAAAGCCCACATTCCCACGAGAACGTACTGGAACGTCCACCCAACGTCAAAGACTCCTAAGGCTTCTGCTGAAGTTTCTATCTGTTTGCTACTTTTTTATCTAGAATTTCTCTCTGTTCTGTATATTGTTACTTTATTCTACCAGCAGTCTGGCTTCTGCTGACACCTTATTTCTTTCTAAGTTATACTTTTCAGAGTTCTAGTATAAATCAACCATCCCTATTAACCCTTTTCTCACAATTTCCACCTCTGTGCCCTCATTTCCTCTCAATTCCTCCCTCCCTCCGAACGGGGCGTTCTCCCGGGGAAGAACCCGGGGTTAGCAGGGCTCCAGGGGTGAGATTAAGGAAGGATGGAAGATTGGCCAACTATGGAGGTTGACAACAAAATGGCCACCATCAGGTTAAGTGGCTTCTCCAGCATGTCTGCCTCCATGCCCCTCCCTTCCTCCCTCGCTCCCTCCCAAAGGGGCGCTCTCCCAGGGAAGAACCCGGGGTCAGCAGGGCTCCAGGGGTGAGATTAAGGAGGGATTGAAGATTGGCCAACTATGGAGGTTGACAACAAAATGGCTGCCGGGAAAAGAGGAGCAAGAGAGAGATGGAGAGAGAGAGAGGGAGATGGAGAGAGGGAGAGAGAGCGAGAGGGTGGGAAGGAACGAGGGGAGGGGAGAAGGGAGAGGGGTTGGTGAATAGGCAATCCCCAGACACGCACGCATACACCCCCCCCTCCCTCTCTCTACCCCTTCTATCTCTCTCTCACCCACGTTCACCATCTATTCTCCTCTCTTCCCCATCTAACCCACCCCCCTCCCCCCCACCCTTCACCACCGCCATTTTAGCTACTGGCAGCCAGAAGTCAATGAGTGTGAAGCCGGGGGTGGCCATTTTGGATGCTGGCATTTCCCTGTGGTGCTGCAGGTGGCCATCTTCTCTACAGGCAGTCTGCCATTGCAGTCCATTGGGAGTGAAGCCCTGGGCGTCCATCTTAGCTACTGGCAGTCTTCCATTGAAGTCAATGGTAGCGATGCCCAGGGAGGCGGCCATCTTTGGTCAAGGCACTTCCATTGAAGTCAAAGGGACGTGAAGTTCTGGGTGGCCATCGTAGTTACTGGCAGCCTTCATTTTTTTTCTCTGTCTCGTTCCCTCTTTCTTTCTCTCCCCTTCTTTGGCTTCCTCTTCTCCTTCTTTTCTCTCTCTCTTTTCCCTCTCTTTGCTGATGAGTGTGAGTGCGTACACGTGGATGAAAGGGAGATGAAATGGTGAAGAGAGGGGGAGAGAGAAAGGGCGAGAGAGATGGGGGGGATAGAGGGGGGAGGGAGGGAGTGTGTGTGAGAGAAAGAGAGTGTGTGTGCATGAGAGAGAGAGGGAATGTGTGTGTGAGCAGGGCTCTCGCTTAAATTTTTTTCCCTGTTGCCAGCCGGGCAGCCTTGGCAGCTTTTTAGGTTGCCAAATGACAGTTTAGGTGGTCATGATATTTTTAAGGCCTTGGACAGAGTGGATATGGAGAGGATGTTTCCACTAGTGGGAGAGTCTAGGACCAGAAGTCACAGCCTCAGAATTCAAGGACGTCCCTTCAGGAAGGAGACGAGGAGGAATTTCTTTAGCCAGAGGTTGGTGAATCTGTGGGATTCGTTGCCACAGACGGCGGTGGAGGCCACGTCAGTGGGGATTGATATTTAAGGCAGAGATAGATAGATTGTTAATTAGTGCGGGTGTCTGGGGTTATGGGGAGAAGGCAGGAGGATGGGGTTTGGAGGGGGAGAGAGATCAGCCGTGATTGAATGGTGGGCTGGACTCGATGGGCCGAATGGCCTAATTCTACTCCTAGAACTTACAATCTTAGGAGAGAGGGAGGGAGGAAGAGAGGCGGGTGAGGGGAACGGAGGGGAGGGGAGGAGAGGGGTCGACTCTCAGAATCTTTTTACGCCAGGCTGGAAATGTCCAAGACTAGTTGGTATCGCTGTAAGGAGAGAGGGGGAAAGTTTAATGGGGATGCGCGGGGCAGTGGTGGGGGCCTCATGTGCCTGACCTGGGGAGGTGGTGGAGGCAGATATGACGGGTGTTTAAGAAGCTTTTAGGTGGGCATGTGGAAGTGGAGGGGAGAGAGGGATATGGATCATGTACACGCAGATGAGAGTTTAACCTGGCGTCATGTTCGGCACAAACATTGTGGGCCGAAGGGCCCGTCCCTGTGCTGTACTGCCCTACGTTCTAACCATCCAATCACCAACTAGAGAGCAGACCCCACCTACCATCTACTGCATTGGCAGATGTTTTCTGCCACTCACCTCCGGCGACAAACTCTTTGAATCACTTCTTTCTGGGAGGCGACTCCGGACTATCAAAGCTGCTACAGTCAGACATAAAACAGCTTTTTCCCACGAGCAGTAACTCTATTCAACAGCCAAAAGACCGTAGCCTCTTTTTACTCCGGTACTTTATTTTCACATGTTTGAATTATAATATTTTATTTTTTATTGTCTACAGAATATCTTGTTGTTACCTGCGAGCAAAGCACCAATGTAAATGCCTTGGATGTGGACCTACTTGGCTAATAACATTTTTATTCATTCATTATTATGCATTGAAGATAATAGACAATAGGTGCAGGAGTAGGCCATTCTGCCCCTCGAGCCAGCACCGCTATTCACCGTGATCATGCCAATCATCCACAATTAATACCCTGTTCCTGCCTTCACCCTATATCCCTTGACGCCGCTATCTTTAAGAGCTCTGTCCAGCTCTCTCTTGAAAGCATTCAGAGAATCGGCTTCCACCACCATCTGCGGCAGAGAATTTCACAGACTCTCAACACTCTGTGTGAAAAAGATTTTTTCCTCATCTCCGTTCTAAATAAATTACCCCTTATTCTTAAACTATCCCTCAGATTATCTTTAATCAGACTTTACCTTGCACTAATCGATATTCCCTCAATCCTATATCTGTACTGTGGATGGGTTGATTGTAATCCTGTATTGTCCTTCCACTAACTGGTTAGCACACAACAAAAAAAGCTTTACACTGTACCTCTCCCTGTAGCTGAAGCCCTCTAATCCAGGCAGTATTCTGGGAGAACATTTTGTTTTCATAAAGTTAGAACAGTCTCGTCGTAAAACATTTTGTGGTTGAAACGTCAGGCTGGGACACTTGCACACCGCTGAGTTACTCCAGCACTTTGCATCTTTTTAAAAAAGTACGCAGGCATCTACAGTTCCTCATGGCTATGTTTTCATTTTTTTAGTACGCGCCGACCAGCGATAACCTGTTCACCAGGTCTACCCTACTCACTGGGGGCAATTTTCAGAATTAATCTACACACCTGCACATCTTTGGAATGTGGGAGGAAATCGGAGCACCCGGAGAAAACACACACAGTCACAGAGAGAACGTACAAACTCTAGTCCCACCTGCCTGAATTTGGCCCATGTCCCTCTCAACCTTTCCAGACCTGTCAAAATGTATTTTAAATCAAAGATAAGAAACAAAATGCTGGAGTAAATCAGCGAGACGGGCAGCATCTCTGGCGAGAAGGAATGGGTGACGTTTCATGTTGAGACCCTTCTTCAGAGTGATGACGAGAGTGGCCACAGAGATAAAATGTAGTCAGAGACAGTGAGAATGTTAAACTGAGTTATTTTGTAAATCTAAAGTCAAGAAAACTTGACTCAAATGCTTGTAGCTGTTGGAATTGATTCTTTATTCAGTACTGAGACAATTCTTTGAACCTTCCAACACAGAGCTAACCAATCATCTGAGTCCTTTTGGTGATTTACAACATCAGTCACAGGATATCCCCTTTCCTGACGTCTTTTTACAATCTTTGTTTGTCTATGGTATAACTCTATAACTGTTTTAGAATTATTTTATTTCAACACAGCAAAACCCCTGTAGGCTTTTATCAAAGACCACTCTTCAAAATATAAGATACATACAGTGATCACTCAAGTCATACACACTTTCTATACCAAGAGAAAAGATATTTCTATAAATCTAAACAATTTCTCTAAGTCTAAAGTGTACCTTTCTACTAAGACAATACATTGCATAATTGGTGTTACTATAATTTTACACATTTTGAAATACCATTACCTATGTCTTTAAAACATTAATTATATAAGTTTGCTGAATTACAGTTTCTAAGTTCAAAACGCACATTTCCATCTCCCATCCAAAGATACATGGGTCATAACTCTGTCAATTTAGTTAATATGAGTTTGGTGCCTTTCCTGTTATCGGGAAGCAGGATTTCCAATCTCATGTACCAGACAGAACACAAGGTACAAGGTACAACCCAGACCATTACGTCAGAATTCCATCTGCTTCAACCTTCTGTAAACAACTCCCTCAATCTAATTATTTCTCAAAGCAACTATTCCTTCACTTACATCTTATTCCTTATCACACTCATTATAATTTTACACAGCCAAGGCTAACTGCAGTCTATCATCTCTCAGCCTTGAATTCTGTCTCAAACCTAGCATAACAAGCCATAACTCTTCACGTTTATGTCACATTCAGAGCTCAAAAATGTGCCATAGAGACAGAGCAGATGGCCTAAGAAGAGGCCCCTTATTCAGCTTCCCATTCTTCAACACAAAGCCATATCAAATACAATTTCCTCCAGTGCTATAATTGCCCCCAAACAATAACCTAAGCTAAGCAGGTTCAGGCCTCCATGTTTTGATTCATCTTTGCCTGTGTGTATGTGTCAGTTTGCACTTTATTTCAGTTCAGGGAAACTTTAAGCTTTTCTTTTGCAATTCACCTAGCTTATATAAAAGTCTCTATCCAAGCCGTTCTATTTGTATAATATTTCCTCATTCCTCACTCTGGTCATTCTATGACCACTAATAGGATAATAACACAAGGCAGAGATTCATCAGCATTGGCTTATTAGTCATCCAAGTTTATACCTAACCTCGAGATGCTTTATAGCCCCCCAAAACCTGGACCACGTAGGTCAGCAGGCTGGCTTGTTGACACCAATGCTGTTCCCTACTTCTCTGCTGTGCTTCCAACCCTAGCCCTTATGGTGCTCAATTATTCTGGACTTAATAACATTCCTCCTTCTCCACATTATTAAGTCTATTACACTTCTCCTCCAACATTTCCTTCTCTACCTGCTGGTTCACACGTCTCTACTTCCATCAGACTCCAACATCGTAATGTCCTCTTCTAGGTGCCGCAATAAGACCTGCCCACCAGTTTCCACATTACCCAAGGCTGTCATTAGTCTGGTGATGATACATTTAACAATAGCAATTCCCACTAACAAACACATGATCACTATTGCTGCATTTATGGCCATGCTGATGATCTAATTATATAATCCCCCAAAACCCCAGTTTCCCCATCCAACACCCTCCTTCATTCCATCAAGCAGGGTAGTAATATCCTCTTGATGTTTGGTGATATTACTAGTTCTATCCTGAACTCCCATCATACATTTTTCTTTTACAACAGCACACGTCCCTCCCTCACGGGCCAACAGATAATCTAAGGCATATCTATTCTGTAAAGAGAACAGAAGCATTTCTGATAGTTGGGTTATTATTGCCTCCAAGGCGCCAGTAGTGGCATTTCCCAAAATGGTTACTCCACAAATCATATAGTTTCGATGTTTTGCTGCCAACCCTCCCCCTACACCTCTGAAAGTAAGCAGGCTTAGTGTTCCCCATCCCGCAGCATCCCACCTAGATGTTCCCATTGTAGTTGGGTTTCTCCAATTGGCACAGAATTCGGCGGATATTGCCCTGCGCAGAATCCTTTGGTTTTGTCGGGACCAACTCTCTGGGCAGGGAACTGTGGTGGGGACAAGGGTCCCGATGACTACGTTCTTTGGAAAAGGAGGTTTTAGCACATTGGTCCCTTTGCCATTGAAAAAGAAGTAATACCCTTCCTCGGTGTATATGGACCCATGACAGTCCATACGTGTATTAATCACCTAGCCACCCTTTGCCCAGTCCATCCAATTGCTTGAAATCCAATTGGTGTATCTTGGGATGGGCAAGTGATAGAATCCTACAGTTAGATGGGTTCCATTGGCCCACCCACAAAGCAGTTGAAACCCTGCAGAGACTGGGACACATCTTTTGGGAATGGTGCATTGGATGCCCTTAGATGTGCTGTTGCAACTAGGTTGTCGTGGGGTTCGTACTATGCACGTAATGTTGGAAGGGACGTCAACAACTATGCACCCGTATCCCTGGTTAGTGAAGCATCATCCGTATTGTCTATTGTCGGTGTTAGGGGTAAAGTTACACGGCATTAGTGGTTCTACTCTGGTACCCGAAGAGTTTTGACAGCCTGGGTATGAATGCTTATTGTCGCCAGGTAATGGCAAACAGTTAGCTGGTGGGGCTAAGAACTCGTCATAATAGATGGTGACAGCTTTGACCGGAACTGGCATCTCATCTTGACACTTTACTAATCGTTAAATCCTTCCCCACTCAGGAGATACTGTAAATAGGCTAATAACAGATTTCATAGCGTGGTAACACACAACTTGCCCTTTACCAAATAATTCATTATGGGCCCGTATAAACACGTTAGTGTCTTTTTCTTCAAATTCTCCCTTTTCCCGTATTTGTTGTTCAGGTTCTGTCCTTTGGAACCCCGGGTGGACTTGTAATGCTACTTGATAACATAGTCCATCATACAAGTGTTTATTTAGAGTTCGGTCCTCCCCAGGGTTCCTCCTCCAAGATAAGTCAACCCTGCATATCCGGTACCCACATGGAAACTCCCAGAGTGACTGATGAATTAGGTAGAGGCTTCAGTTAGTCTGTTGCATTTTGCCATGGCAGTAGTTAATATTAATTATGTTCCATCTTCCGAGGACTTCTGGGCCTCTACATTGTACACAATCTCCTTTGCAGAGGTGAAATATCCTATATGCGTGTCCTGGGACACCGTCGAATGTCTCCTTTATTTCCCTCTGTCTGCAGAAGCATTAGGTTGCATGGCAGGATAAATCGCCTCATTTGAATTTATCTGCAAATGAATGCAAAGGCTTACAAAAAGTTCATTTCTTACTTAATTGACTTAATCAACTATTCACTCAAGTTAACCATCCTTCAGTCAGTCAGTCCAGTAATCAGTCACATATTCTTAACCATATAGCAAAATAAGGATTCAAAACTAAACTTATAATGCTACAACTAAACGTATAATGATACAACTAAACTTATAATGATACAACTCCCAAACAAAGCAGCAATGTAAAAACTAAAAACTCTGAGTTGAAAATAAAATGACTCTTCTCCCCCCTTATGATTGGGCTCCCCAATCAGTTTGCAGTGGTGCAGATGAACCCATGCAGCACGACCCTCGACCTTGGCAGCTGTTGGAGTGGTGAGGAAGACCTGGAAGGGACCATCCCAACGTGAGTCCAAGTGCTTACGCTTCCAGTTCCTGACCAGCACATAGCAACATGTCTCAATATTAGATGGAACTTTGAGCGCTGGCGCCTCACCATTTGCAGCCCTGACCTGTGAATGAGAAGTTCGCAAAGCACGGGTTAAAGTTAATACATAGGATGTCATTTCCTCAGTCATCTGGTAGAAATGGACCACTGTGGGGGCATGGAAATGGACCGCCTGGTCATTCCATGGCATCCGGAAAGGTCGACCATATATTATTTCCGCAGGCGTCAGTCGTGCCGTACCAGAAGGAGTGGTCTGTATCTGAAAAAGAGCTACAGGAAGCAGTTTAAACCATGTTAAGCCAGTCTGTGCCACTAATTTAGCTAATTTGGTTTTCAAAGTCTGATTTGCCCGTTCCACCAATCCGGCGGCATGAGGTCTATATGCACAATGGAGCTGTTGATGTATCTGTAATTGTTGGCACATTTCTTTGTTTACTGCAGCAATAAAATGAGGACCTTTATCGGAACTTAAACGCGCAGGAACACCGAATCGCGGTATGATTTCGCGTAACAATATTTTTACAATGGTAGACGCCTTATTGTCAGTGGTCAGGTATGCATCACTCCATTTACTCAAAACATCAACAATTACAAGAACATACTTATAACACTGACATCTTTTCAACTCAATGTAGTCCATTTGCAAGGTCTCAAATGGACCTGCTGGTAAAGGGGTCTTACCTGGTTCACAGGGCAAGCCTTTACCTGGATTATGCTGCTGGAAAATCAGACATCGCTGGCTGACACGCTGGGCCAAGTCCAGAAGTTTTGGATGCCACCAGGTGTCTAAAAGCATATCATTTCCGGCCTTGGCACCACAATGAGTTGCAAAGTGTACACATTCAATAATCCATAACGCAAGTTCATCAGACATGCAAGTCTGGCCTGCAGGCGTAACCCATAAGCTAGTGACGGGATCAAACACACAGCCCTGGTCCTGCCACAGCTGTTTTACCTGTGCAGGAGCGTCCTCCTGTATTTGAAGTACTTCCTGGATGGTTGGCATTCCTTTTTCCGGGGGAGACTGATTCTTACTGGAATTTTTAGTCTGCCTCATCATTCGGGGCACAACAACCTGGTTAGTCCAAGAAGCTTTTTTTAGCGGCACCATCCGCAAGGCGATTGCCGATATCTATAGGGCTCTGGCCTGATGTGTGGGCACGAACTTTAATAACTGCAAGCTGACTGGGCAATTGGATTGCCTGTAAAAGGTTGGAAACTAACTTCTGGTGTGAAATAACTGTTCCTGATGTGGTCAGGAAGCCTCGATTTTTCCACAATTGCCCATAATCGTGAACGACTCCGAAAGCATACTGTAAATCAGTGTAAATATTTTACCTTATTACAGACACTAAGATTATTGTCAGATAATTTAAAATCAGGAAATGTTAGACATTTATCCTCTTTGGTTCTACAGATCATAACAGCATTCTTACTAGCATTATATTTAATGTTATGTACCACACCATACACAGCACATATAGTATGGAGCTGCTGGAGACCAGCGCTAGATGGACTAAAGATCACAAGATCATCTGCATACATAATATGGTTCAGTAAAATATTACCAATCACGCACCCAGTGTTACAGGCCTTCAATTGTTTAGACAGATCATCAATATATAGATTAAAAAGGTCTGGGGACAAAATTCCCCCTTGTCTAACACCATTGGTATCCCCAAATGGATAAGTCCCATTAGGGTCTTTTTACCCTTACACTTCCTTAGTTCTATCCATACTGACTCCACATCTCCTGTTTCAATGTCACCCCTTGCAAGGGACTGAATTTCATTCCTCACCAACAGAGCTACCCCAGCCCCTCTGCCCACCTGTCTGTCTATTCTATAGGAGATATATCCTTGAATATTCAGTTCCCATCACCAGCCCTCTTGCAGCCATGTCTCTGTAATTCCTACAACAAGCCGTGCGCATGAGTTTAGTTTTACATTTAGAGATGCAGAGTGGAAACAGGCCCTTCAGCGCACCAAGTCTGCGAAGGATATTTAAAATAAAAGGGCTGTTTAAAGTTCACCAGCTGAAACTTTTTATAAAAATCGAATTGGAAGGAAATGTGAAGAATCATAATGAAAATGTTCCCAAGAGCTGGCATCATTCCGGGGGAGCACATGGTAATTTTGATAACCAATTCGACAGAGATATTTGGGTCTCCAATTCATTGTTCAAAGATGCAAAAAGTTGGGTCTTCAAGTGAAGCTTTGACTAAGTCAAACCCTATTTTAAAAGAATTTTAAATTAAAAGGAGTCTGCAGATGCTGTAAACGAGTTCACGTGGAACAATAAGCAACGGCTAAACAAGCCAATTTATTTCATTTGAAGTGAAAATGCAATTTGTCCAATTTAAACAAGTTTGCCTGAACCATGGATATTTGCCCAGCCTCAAAGATTCACGTTTTCTCACCCCATCAACAAAAAAAGCATGATTAGTTAAAAACGGAATAGATTATTCTACAGAGGCATCGTTTAAGACTCGGCTGAATCCAACATTCCTAAAGCACTATCATAATTAACTTGTTTAAGAAAGAACTGCACATGCTGGAAAAATCGAAGGTTGACAAAAATGCTGGAGAAACTCAGCGGATGAGGCAGCATGCATCTCGACGCCGCCTCACCTGCTGAGTTTCTCCAGCATTTTTGTCTACCATAATTAACTCACTCCCTTCTCCCAGGAGGTGGGTATATGGAACAAGCTGCCAGAGGAGGTAGTGGAGGCTGGTACAATGGCATTTAGAAGATATTTGGACAGGACTATTTGGACTAATTGTGTTTCTCTAATATACACGGAACTTTTTTTGCTGTTTAATACGGGTTTTACAGTGCAATATGTTACACTACTGTTGTGCTGCTACGTAACCCACTCCATGACACACTGAGGAACACCTTCAGCAACAGACTGGTTCCACCAAGATGCAGCACAGAACGCCACAGGAGATCCTGCTCCCCCATGGCTATCAAACTGTACAACTCCACCCCCTTCTGTCATGGGGTAGACTGACTAACCCCCTCCCCCTCCCCAATCTTTGCACATCCGCAATCCTTTCCACTCATCACTTTAATTTCATGTTTCATGTTTAGTTTAGTTTAGTTTAGTTTAGAGATACAGCGCAGAAACAGGCCCTTCGGCCCACCGGGTCCGTGGCAACCAGCGATCCCCGCACATTAACACTAACCAGCGATCATCCCGTACACTAGCACTACTCCACACACTAGGGACATTTACAATGTTACCAAAGCCAATTAACCTACAATCCTGTACGTCTTTGGTGTGTGGGAGAAAACCGAAGATCTCAGAGAAAACCCACGCAGGTCACGGGGAGAACGTACAAACTCCGTATAGACAGCACCCGTAATCGGGATCGAACCTGGGTCTCCGGCGTGCATTTGCTGTAAGGCAGCAACACTACCGCTGCGCCACCATGACCGTCTTTATCTTGTATTGTATGACTGTTGGCAGAACAATTTCCCTCCTTGGATAGATAAAGTTCTATCCTATCGTAAGTCAGCATTTAATAGTTCAGTTTGTGACACATGACAATAAAACACTCTTGACAGGTACATGGATAGGATAGGTATGGAGAGATATGGAACAAATGCAGGCAGGAGGAACTAGTGTAGATGGGGCATCTTGGTCAATGTGGGCAAGACAAAATGTGCAGGAACAGCAGATGCAGGTTTACACTGAAGATAGACACAAAATGCTGGAGTAACTCAGCAGGACAGGCAGATTACAACTCAGCGATATGAATATTAATTTCTCCAACTTCAAGTAACCCTTGCCTTCCCTCTCTCTCCACCCAACCCCAACCCTAGTTAGAAACATAGAAAATAGGTGCAGGAGTAGGCCATTCGGCCTTTCGAGCCTGCACCGCCATTCGATATGATCATGGCTGATCATCCAACTCAGTATCCCATCCCTGCCTTCTCTCCATACCCCCTGATCCCTTTAGCCACAAGGGCCACATCTAACTCCCTCTTAAATATAGCCAATGAACTGGCCTCAACTACCTTCTGTGGCAAAGAATTCCACAGATTCACCACTCTCTGTGTAAAAAATGATTTTCTCATCTCGGTCCTAAAAAACATCCCTCTTATCCTTAAACTGTGACCCCCTAGTTCTGTACTTCCCCAATATCGGGAATAATCTTCCTGCATCTAGCCTGTCCAACCCCTTAAGAATTTTGTAAGTTTCTATAGGATCCCACCTTAATCTTCTGAATGCTAGCATGTATAAGCCGAGTCTATCCAGTCTTTCTTCATATGAAAGTCCTGCCATCCCAGGAATCAGTCTGCTGAACCTTCTCTGTACACCCTCTATGGCAAGAATGTCTTTCCTCAGGTTAGGAGACCAAAACTGTACGCAATACTCCAGGTGTGGTCTCACCAAGACCCTGTACAACTGCAATAGAACCTCCCAGCTCTTATACTCAAATCATTTTGCTATGAATGCTAACATACCATTTGCTTTCTTCACTGCCTGCTGCACCTGCATTCCTACTTTCAATGACTGGTGTGCCATGACACCCAGGTCTGGTTGCATCTTCCCTTTTCCTAATCGGCCACCATTCTCCAACTAGCTTCATTGTCCTGTGAAACGTCACCTATCCATGTTCTACACAGATGCTGCCTGACCCGCTGAGTTACTCCAGCAATCTGTGAAACGTCATCAATCCATGTTCTACACAGATGCTGCCTGACATGCTGAGTTACTCCAGTACTCTGTGAAACGTCACCTACCCATGTTCTCCACAGATGCTGCCTGACCCGCTGAGTTACTCCAGCACTCCGTGAAATGTCATCTATCCATGTTATAACCATATAACCATATAACAATTACAGCACGGAAACACGCCATCTCGGCCCTTCTAGTCTGTGCCGAACACTTATTTTCCCCTAGTCCCATCCATATACCTATCCAATTTATTTTTAAGTGATAAAATCGAACCTGCCTCCACCACTTCCACTGGAAGCTCATTCCGCACAGCTACCACTCTCTGAGTAAAGGAGTTCCCCCTCATGTTACCCCTAATCTTCTGTTCCTTAATTCTCAAGTCATGTCCTCTTGTTTGAATCTTCCCTACTCTCAATGGGAAAAGCTTATCCACATCAACTCTGTCTATCCCTCTCATCATTTAAAGACCTCTATCAAGTCCCCCTTAACGTTCTGCGTTCCAAAGAATAAAGACCTAACTTGTTCGACCTTTCTCTGTAACTTAGTTGTTGAAACTCAGGCAACATTCTAGTAAACCACCTCTGTACTCCCTCTATTTTGTTGACATCCTCCCTATAATTAGCCGACCAAAATTGTACACCATACTCCAGAATTGGCCTCACCAATGCCTTGTACAATTTTAACATTACATTCCAGCTTCTATACTCAATGCTCTGATTTATGAAGGCCAGCACACCAAAAGCTTTCTTTACCACCCTATTTACATGAGATTCCACCTTCAGGGAACTATGCACAGTTATTCCTAGATCCCTCTGTTCAACTGCATTGCTCAATTCGCTACCATTTACCATGTACGTCCTATTTTGATTTGTCCTGCCAAGATGTAGCACCTCACACTTATCTGCATTAAACTCCATCTGCTATCTTTAAGCCCACTCTTCCAAATGGCCTAAATATCTCTGTAGACTTTGAAAATCTAATTCATTATCCACAACACCACCTATCTTAGTATCATCTGCATACTTACTAATCCAATTTACCACACCACCATCCAGATCATTAATGTACATGACAAACAACAGTGGACCCAACACAGATCCCTGAGGCACCCCACTAGTCACCAGCCTCCAACCTGACAAACAGCCATCCACCATTACTCTCTGGCATCTCCCATTCAGCCACTGTTGAATCCATCTTGCTACTCCACCATTAATACCCAACAATTGAACTTTCTTAACCAACCCTCCATGAGGAACCTTGTCAAAGGCCTTACTGAAGTCCATATAGACAACATCCACTGCTTTACCCTCATCAATTTCCCCAGTAACCTTTTCAAAAAATTCAAGATTAGTCAAACATGACCTTCCAGGCACAAATCCATGTTGACTGTTCCTAATCAGATCCTGTTGATCCAGATGCTTATATATATTATCTCTAAGTATCCTTTCCATTAATTTGCCCACCACTGACATCAAACTAACAGGTATATAATTGCTAGGTTTACTCTTAGAACCCTTTTAATACAATGGAACAACATGCGCAGTACAGCACTATTCCTGTTTCTAATGGCATTTGAAATATTTCTGTCATAGCCCCTGCTATTTCTACACTAACTTCCCTCAAGACTTATCCACTTTTATATATTTTTTAAAGTGTCAGTACTTCCTCTTCTTTTAATCTCATAGTTTCCATAGCTTTTCAACTTGTTTCCCTTACCTCACATAATTCAATATCTTTCTCCAGAGATGTTCTCCAGAGATGCTCCCTAACATTTGTCGTTTCAGGTCAGGACCCTTCCGGTTTGAGTGGGCCAGTGGAGTAGAGAAGCCAAGGCAGTTGTTGCACCAACAATGGATATAAAAAGGTCCAGAGGGGGTAGAAGGGTGGGTAGGGGGAGAGGCGGGGGGGGGGGGATGTTGAAGACTGGAGACAGGATTGTCACTGGATGGATAGGATTCTCTCGCATAAAGAAAAGCGCAGAGGTGGCAGTAGAGCCCTACGTCCCTATGTTCCCAATGTAGGGGGTCCAGAACCAGGGGGTCACAGTTTAAGAATAAGACTCGCTGAGTCACTCCACCTTTTATCTTGGTCTATTAATGGATTCAAATCTACCTTAGATCTCCTTTTATCATCCTGCTTGGCACTCTCCACCGGCATTTTTGATACAGGTTCCTTTGTTTCTAAATACGTAGAGTGAATTTTAAAGCTCTGATCTGTTCAATATCTCGCAAACTGTGAACCCACTTCAAGTTGATGGATGGAATGGAGCCCGTCCGTCTCTCATGGTTACGGATGCAGTTCATTGTGATGTCGCCGGCCAGGCACATTATGAGGTCACCTCTGATTATGAGTAGTTCCTGAGGATTGGAGGGTAGCAAACGTAACCTCACTTTTTAAGAAGGGAGGGAGAGAGAAAACGGGGAATTACAGACCAGTTAGTCTAACATCGGTAGTGGGGAAACTGCTAGAGTCAGTTATTAAAGATGTGATAGCAGCACATTTGGAAAGTGGTGAAATCATTGGAAAAGTCAGCATGGATTTACGAAAGGTAAATCGTGTCTGACGAATCTTATAGAATTTTTCGAGGATGTAACTAGTAGAGTGGATAGGGGAGAACCAGTGGATGTGTTGTATCTGGACTTTCAGAAGGCTTTCGACAAGGTACCACATAAAAGATTAGGGTACAAACTTAAATCACACGGTATTGGGGGTTCAGTATTGATGTGGATAGAGAACTGGCTGGCAAACAGGAAGCAAAGAGTAGGAGTAAACGGGTCCTTTTCACAATGGCAGGCAGTGACTAGTGGGGTACCGCAAGGCTCAGTGCTGGGACCCCAGCTATTTACAATTTATATTAATGATCTGGACGAGGGAATTGAAAGCAACATCTCCAAGTTTGCGGATGACACTAAGCTGGGGGGCAGTGTTAGCTGTGAGGAGGATGCTAGGAGACTGCAGGGTGACTTGGATAGGCTGGGTGAGTGGGCAGATGTTTGGCAGATGCAGTATAATGTGGATAAGTGTGAGGTTATCCACTTTGGTGGCAAAAACGGGAAGGCAAACTATAATCTAAATGGTGGCCGATTGGGAAATGGGGAGATGCAGCGAGACCTGGGTGTCATGGTACACCAGTCATTGAAAGTAGGCATGCAGGTACAGCAGGCAGTGAAGAAAGCGAATGGTATGTTGGCCTTCATAGCAAGAGGATTTGAGTATAGGAGCAGGGAGTTTCTACTGCAGTTGTACAGGGTCTTGGTGAGACCACACCTGGAGTATTGCGTACAGTTTTGGTCTCCAAATCTGAGGAAGGACATTATAGCCATAGAGGGAGTGCAGAGAAGGTTCACCAGACTGATTCCTGGGATGTCAGGACTTTCATATGAAGAAAGACTTGATAGACTTGGCTTATACTCGCTAGAATTTAGGAGATTGAGAGGGGATCTTATAGAAACGTACAAAATTCTTAAGGGGTTGGACAGGCTAGATGCAGGAAGATTGTTCCCGATGTTGGGGAAGTCCAGGACAAGGGGTCACAGCTTAAGGATAAGGGGGAAATCCTTTAGGACCGAGATGAGGAAAAACTTTTTCACACAGAGAGTGGTGAATCTCTGGAACTTTCTGCCACAGAGGGTAGTTGAGGCCAGTTCATTGGCTATATTTAAGAGGGAGTTAGATGTGGCCCTTGTGGCTAAGGGGATCAGGGGGTATGGAGAGAAGGCAGGTACGGGATACTGAGTTGGATGATCAGCCATGACCATATTGAATGGCGGTGCATGCTCGAAGGGCCGAATGGCCTACTCCTGCACCTATTTTCTATGTATCTATGTATCTATGATGGTTTACAAACTTGCGATCTTATGAATGGAAGGCCGGCCCAGAAGGGAATAAACCACTTCACCATATGGCCACATGTCACAGTGTTTATAACCAACTGGACTCAAGTGGTAGATACAAGGAACTCAGTTCAATTGAGTTTATTATCACGTGTACGGAGAAATGCTTTTTGTCGCATGTTAAAAACAGTTAGCAGAAAGACATTGCATGATTACAATCGAGCCATTTGCAATGTATAGATACATGGTAAAGGAATAACGTTTAGTGCAAGGTAAAGCCAGCAAGGATAGTCCGAGGGTCACCAATGAGGTAGATAGTAATTCAGAACTGCTCTCTGGTTGTGGTAGGATGCTTTAGTTGCCTGGTAACAGCTGGGAAGAAACTGTCCCTGAATCTGGAGGTGTGCGTTTTCACACTCCTGTACCTTTCCTAATTTGCAGAAGGACATTCTTACTATTGAGGGAGTGCAGCGTAAGTTCACCAGGTCAATATCCGGGGTGGCGAGACTTACGTATGATGAAAGCATGTGTAGACTGGGCTTGAATTCGCTGGAAATGAGAGGATGAGAGGGCATCTTATGAAAACATATAACATTCTTAAAGGAGTTAAGGCTAGATGCAGGAACAATCTTCCCGATGTTCGGGGAGTCCAGAACCAGGGGTCACAGTTTAAGAATAACGGGTTAGGCCATTTAGGACTCAGAAGAGGGAAAACATTTTCACGCAGAAAATCTGTAGAATTCTCTGCCACAGAAGGCAGTGGAGGCCAATTCACTGGATGTTTTCAAGTGAGTGTTGGATGTGGCTCTTTGGGCTAACAGAATCAAGGGATATGGGGAGATAGCAGGAATGGGGTATTGATTTTGGATGATCAGCCAAAATCATATTGAAAGGCGGTGCTGGCTCGAAGGGCCGAATGGCCTACTCCTGCACCTATTTTCTATGTTTCTACGTCATGGTGTGTCCAGCACTCGTTGACGTCTGGTCCTGAAGACGGGTCCTGAACCAAAACGTCACCCACTCATGTTCTCCAGAGATGCTGCTCAACCCGCTGAGTTACTCCAGCACAAACAATATTAAATCTCAAGTGTTTTCATTTCGAGATACAGTGTGGCAACGGGCCCTTTGGCCCACCGAGTCCACGCCGACCAGTATTCACCTCTACACCCTCACTATCCTACACACTGGGGACTTTTTACCAAAGCCAATTAACCTACAAACCTGCACGTCTTTGGAGTGTGGGAGGAAACCGGAGCATCCGTAGAAAACCCACGCTGGTCACGAGGGGAACATACAAACTCTGTACAGACAGCACCTGGGTCTCCGGCGCAGTGAGGCAGCAACTCTACCGCTGAGCCACACTGCCATGTTGGGGAAAAATACTTTAAAAACAGCAGAATATTTTTGCCATTTGCCAAATGAGAGTTGTCTATAGTCAAAGAGTGTGTAGTTTGTTCCTGGCACGAAAATACTTCTGCTTTATCAGTTTCACGCTTAACTCTATAAACCTAAAGACTCCATTGTTGGAATGCAATTCAATATTTGACAAATCTGAACACCTTAACAGACAGATATAAAGCACACAGAGGGATTACTGGAGTACATTTTCCCTTTGTAGTCCCTGAGAAATCAGTGGCTGTGGCAGAGGGTTTTTCTGATGTTCTAAGCCATGCCAATCCAGATATGATTGAATGACGGAGAGGACTTGATGTACCAAATGGAGAAGGAACATCTCATTGGGTTTTAAAGTTTGCAGAGGGCTGACATACAACTTCCTTAGCATCAAGTGAATTGATCGGCATGGTGGCGCAGCGATAGACTAAGAGTTGCTGCCTTACAGTGCCAGAGACCCGGGTTCAATCCTGTCTACGTGTGCGTGTAGTTTGTAGGTTCTCCCTGTGACCCACGTGGGATTCCTTCCGGTGCTCTGGTTTCCTCCCACATTCTAGAGATGTGCCGGTGTGTAGGTTAATTGACGTCTGTAAATTGCCCCTAGTGTGAAGGATATAGGACTAGTGTACAAGTGATTGTTGGTTGGCGCGGGCTCGGTAGGCGGAAGGGTCTGTTTTCACGCCATCTCTCTAAAACAAACTATTGCCGTTACTTCGTTAGTCTCAGTTTAACATTGCTTGTGAAAGTCAGCAAAGTACAAGATTCTTTCTATAGCCCGCAGACCAGTGAGCCCATGTGTTCATATCTTTAACCAGACAGTCAGAACTTTTTTAGTTTAGTTTAGAGATACAGCACAGAATCAGGCCCTTCAGCCCACCGCGTCCACATCAACCAGCGATACCCGTGCATTAAACTACCCCACGCACACTAGGGACAATTTACATTTATACCAAATTAACCTACTCTCTAGACTGACATCTTCAACCTGTCACATGCCCAAGCAGTTGTCCCCATGTGCCTTAAAACCACCTCCCTCGTGCCGGTGCCAAAACACTCCACTGTGGCGAGCCTCAACGACTTCTGCCCAGTTGCACTTACTCCCATCATCACGAAGTGCTTCGAGAGGTTGGTCCTGGCACACCTCAAAGGCTGCCTACCTCCCACACTGGATCCCTATCAGTTCGCCTACCGCAAGAACAGGAGTACGGAGGATGCCATCTCAACGGCACTTCACTCCGCCCTCTCCCACCTCGACAACAGAGACACCTACGTGAGAATGCTGTTCATCTCAGCATTTAACATCATTATCCCCTCAAAACTGATGACCAAACTCAGCGACCTGGGCATCGACCCCTCCCTCTGCAACTGGATACGGGACTTTCTAACTAACAGACCCCAGTCTGTTAGGTCAGACAACCACACCTCTTCAACCCTCACCCTGAACACCGGCGTTCCACAGGGCTGTGTGCTGAGCCCCCTCCTCTACTCCCTCTTCACCTACGACTGCACACCTGTACATGGTACTAACACCATCATCAAGTATGCAGATGATACAAGTGATTGGCCTCATCAGCAACAACGATGAGTCGGCCTATAGGGAGGAGGTCCAGCTCCTAGCAGCATGGTGCGCTGACAACAACCTGGCCTGTAACTACAAGAAGACCAAGGAGCTCATTGTGGACTACAGAAGGTCTAGGGGCGGCACGCACACCCCCATCCACATTAACGGGACGGAGGTGGGACGTGTTTCCAGTTTCAGGTTTCTGGGAGTCAACATCTCTGATGACCTCTCTTGGACCCACAATACCTCAACACTGGTTAAGAAGGCTCACCAGCTTCTCTTCTTCCTCAGGAGACAAAAGAAGATCCATCTGTCTCCTCAGATTCTGGTGAACATCTACCGCTGCACCATCGAGAGCATCCTTACCAACTGTATCACAGGTTGGTATGGCAACTGTCTTCGACCGGAAAGCACTGCAGAGGGTGGTGAAAACTGCCCAACGCATCACCGGTTCCTCACTCCCCTCCATTGAGTCTGTCCAATGCAAGCATTGTCTGCGAAGGGCGCGCAGCATCATCAAGGACTGCTCTCACCCCAGCCACATACTGTTTATCCTCCTCCCATCCGGGAGGCACTACAGGTCTCTCCGTTGCCAGATCAGCAGGTTCAGGAACAGCTACTTCCCTGCGGCTGTTACACAACTTAACTCTGTACCTTGGGGATTGCCAGTCACCCATCCCGGACACTCCTTCCCCCAGAAAAATTGCACTACGCAAAAATCTCAGAAAAAAAACCCACGCGGGTCAAGGGGAAAATGTACAAATCTGTACTGACAGCACCCGTAGTCAGGATCGAACCCGGGTCTCTGGCACTGCAAGCAGTGTAAGCAAAGAACTCTACCGCTGCGCCACCGTGCCCGCCCCTTTTCCCCAGGACAGAGATGGAATACTAGAGGGCATAGCTTTAACGAGAGTGGGGCAAAGTTTAAAGATGTGTGGAGCAAGTTATAAGAGGTTAGAGTGCACCTTGAGTGTGTTGCCAGGGGTGGTGGAGGCAGATAGAACAGTGGCATTTAACAGGTTTTTGGATAGGCAGGGAATGAAGGGATAATGATAATGTGCAGACAGATAAGAGTTGGCAGTGGTGTCACGTTTAGCACAGGCATTGTGGGCCGAAGGGGCGGTTCCTGTGTTCTACTGTTCTATGTTTTAAACCTCAGGTTATCAATCTTTATCTTTAACAAAGGGTTTGGTGGGGAATGGAATGAGATGAGTTAAGACAAGCTGATTTAAACTTTAGCGATATAGAGTGGTAAATTGGCCTTTCGGCCCACCGAGACCACACCGACCAGCGATCACCCCGTACGCTAGCACAACCCTACACACTGGGGACAATTTACAAATTTTCCAAAGCCAATTAACCTTGAAAACCTGCAGGTCTGTGGCGTGTGGGAGGAAACCGGAGCACCCGGAGAAAACCCACGCTGTCACAGGAAGAAAGTACAGGCAGCATCCCCGGTCAGGATTGACCCCGGGTCTCTGGCGCTGTAAGGCAGCAACTCCATCGCTGCGTCACCGTGCCGCCCAAATAGTTGCACATCAGATTAGACAAGTTAGGAAGAAGAACGTGTCCAACATTGTAGATTCAATTGCGGAGTTCAATTACTTCAGGCATATATAAATGCTAGGCGCCGCTATTATAACCATATAACCATATAACAATTCCAACAATTTTGGCTGTTGAGTAGAGCAACTACTCGTGAATAAAAAACTGCTGTGACAGTCCGGAGTCGCCTTCCAGAGGGTAGTGATTGAAATAGTTTGTGGCCAGGGTGAGAGGGGTCAGAGATGATCTTACCCGCTCGCTTCCTGACCCTTGCAGTGTACAGTTCATCAATGGAGGGAAGGTTGCAGCCAATAACCTTCTCTGCTGATCGGACGATTCGCTGCAGCTTCCAGGTGTCGTGCTTGGTGACTGAGCCAAACCAGACCATGATGGGGATGGTGAGAACAGACTCTACGATGGTCGTGTAGAATTGGACCATCATTGCCTGTGGCAGATTGTGTTTCCTCAGCTGCCGCAGGAAGTACATCATCTGTTGTGCCTGTTTGACTGTGGAGTCCATGGTAGCCCCCCACTTATGGTCCTTGGAGATGATGGTTCCCAGGAACTTAAAAGATTCCACAGATGTGACTGTGGTGTTGTTGATGGTGAGTGGGGTGAGGGGATGGGGAGCTCTCGTAAAGTCTACAATCAATTCCAGTCTTAAGAGAATTGAGCTCCAGGTTGTTGCTACGGCACCAGGACGCCAGCTGTGACACTTGCTGTCTGTAGGCCGATTCCTCCCCATCCTGGATCAGTCCAATCAGGGTTGTGTTGTCCACAAACTTGAGAAGCTTGACTGACAGAGGTGAAGTCGTTGGTGTAGAGAGCGTAGAGGAGAGGAGAGAGTACGCAGCCTTGCGGTGCTCCTATGCTGAGTGTTTACGGGTCCCAGATGTACTTTCCCAGCCAAAGTAAGTCAAATGGGCACTGGTGGGTGAAGAGTTGTAAATTAAGACCCTTGGACTGCTGAGTGGACAAGACAGGTTTAGAGGGGACAATGGACACAAGTGTGTGGGCCTTTGGTACCTTCTCAAGATGGCGTCTTGAACGGCGGGACCTTGACAAGATGGGCGCCGGCATCCGACCAATCAACGGCGCCGACCTCACATGTCCTCACCAAGATGGCCGCCACCAACCCCTCACAAAGATGGCCGCCAGAATCCGACCAATCAGCGGCGCCGATCTCACCTGCCCTCACCACGATGGCCGCCAGAATCCGACCAATCAACGGCGCCGACCTTACCAGGATGGCCGCCAATGTTTGCTGGAGGTTGTACCTTGAGTGAAATTCAGAACTGAGGAGGAACTCATCAACCTCCACCATGATCTGAAGCAATGAATATTAGTTTGATCTATCGGACCAACTACAGCATGAACAGGCAAGAATATTGACCGTTCCATTTATTACAAAACAACAGATTCTGTCATTTGCCATTATCATAGACCTTTCAAACATCACACAGTCATCTGCTTGAATATGTGTTACTGGAAACTATTCTAACTTCAGTTGTAAATAGCATTAATTATACTTGTCTTTCTCCAGGCTGGTTAGCATTCTGCAAAAGATTTTTTCTTTACCTCACGAACGTGACACTGAACTAAACTGAATTGAACTGGAAGGGACGTGATTTATTCCCAGAGGTTGTGAAGGTCTTGGTGCAAACTGTGCGGTTTGATTTGGAGAAAACTGAAAGTTGCAGAAGAAATTGGATGATGATGAGGCTGGTGACTGGTGGGTTTACCTTGTGTGAAACTCAGGAGATAATTGCACTCAATATTGGAATAACTGAGTAAATTCAGCATTTTTTTTCACATCTACTGGTTTGTGTTCTCCTCAACCCAAAACTCACATCGTTTTAAACAGCCAAACCACCCAAATCACAGTGGCACAGATGTTAGAGCTGCTGCCTCACAGTGCCGGAGACCAGGGTTCAATCCTGACCTCGGGTGCTCTCTGGGTGGAGATAGCACGCTCCCTGTGGCCACGAATGAGTGGGGATGTAGGTTACTGGACCTCCATAAATTGCTTGTAGTGTGTAGGGAGTGGACGGGAAAGTGCGATAACAGAACGAGTGTGAACGGGTGATCAGAGGTCGGCACGGACAGAGGGCTGAACGGCAAATTTCCATGCTGTGTCTCAAAACTAAACTCAATCAGAACATCACTACAGATGCAAGAAGATTAACACATACTCATCATTACACAACAATAGATACTCTCATTCCCCAATGCCCTTGACATTTGTTATCCTCCAATAACCTTTAGACAATAGACAATAGGTGCAAGAGTAGAGGCCATTCGGCCCTTCCAGCCAGCACCGCCATTCAATGTGATCATAGCTGATCATCCCCAATCAGTACCCCGTTCCTGCCTTCTCCCCATATCCCCTGACTCTGCTATCTTTAAGAGCCCTATCCAGCTCTCTCTTGAAAGCATCTAGAGAACCTGCCTCCACCGCCCTCTGAGGCAGAGAATGCCACAGACTCACAACTCTCTGTGAGAAAAAGTGTTTCCTGGTCTCTGTTCTAAATGGCTTACTCCTTATTCTTAAATTGTGGCCCCTGGTTCTGGACTCCCCCAACATCGGCAACATGTTTCCTGCCTCTAGCGTGTACATACCCTTAACAATCTTATATGTTTCAAAGAGATGCCCTCTCATCCTTCTAAACTCCAGAGTGTACAAGCCCAGCTGCTCCATGCTCTCAGCATATGACAGTCCCGCCATCCCGGGAATTAACCTGGTGACCCTACGCTGAGCTCCCTCAATAGCAAGAATGTCCTTCCTCAAATTAGGGGACCAAAACTGCCCACAATACTCCAGGTGTGGTCTTACCAGGGCCCTGTACAACTGCAGAAGGACCTCTTTGCTCCTAGACTCAACTCCTCTTGTTATAAAGGCCATATAATTTAATTTTATTTATTAGTTGTGTATATTACAATAATATATGCCAAAATAACATAATACATTTCCTGTACCACTTTATATATTAAACTTTGAAAAGAAGAAAAGTAAAGAGAATTAAATAAGATAGTAAGTGTGTGAAAGAGTGATCAAAAGAGACCCTTAGATATGAAAAGTTCGAAAAAGAGTTAAGAAACAAGCCATAGAAAAAGAAAAAGAGAAAAAGAAAACAGAAGATATATTAAAAGTTTTTAAAAAAGAGCTAAAAGGGATAAACCAACTTTGTATTTTTCCTCCCCCCTCACCAGGGCCTGAAACCATTTATTTTCAGAATTCTGTTGCACCTTATACTTGTAGTAAGTCGATAAATGGAGACCAAATCTTTTGGAAATGGTCTGGTTTGCCTGCTAGAAGGAATCTCGATATTCCACTCCTACAACCATTTATTAGACTGTACCAGTCTGTTCTGCTTTAGATTTTACAAGGACATAGAAACGTAATGAATAATGAAGAGAGACACAAAATGCTGGAGCAACTCAGCGAGACAGGCAGCATCTGGAGAGAAAGAATGGGTGATGTTTCGGGTCGAGACCCTTCTTCAGACCCAGACTTCTTTGACCCGAAATGTCACCCATTCCTTCTCTCCAGAGATGCTGCCTGCCCCGTCCAGTTACTTCCGCCCAGTTGCTTTTGTGTCTATATTCGGTGTAAAGCAGCATCTACAGTTCCTTCCAACATGAAACTTTATCAATGTATTTCTGTCTCCATTGTTTCCACTAGAAACTTAATGAAACTAAATTATCAGCATCTGCCATTTTACCCATTTGGGCTTTCTGGTCAATCTAATGTATCCATGCTCATGTGGATTTTATTTTTCCCATTTCTCCGGCAATCCTCTGGGACTGATTGAGGATGTTCAACGTCCTCGCCATTCTGTTGCCCACTCGTCACCACTTCAAATGGTGACGTTTGTTTTACAGAAATGCAAGATGGTTATGTGGGTTATTCTCAGAGGCTGTGAAGGTCTTGGTGCACTCTGTGATGTTGAACTTGGAGAAAACTGCAAGATGCAGGAACTATTTGGATGCTAATGAAAATATTGGCTGCAGGTTCCTCCTTGAGTGAAATTAAAAGCTCGGGAGAAAATTGCATTCAATATTGTACTAAGTTTGAAAATAATGTATGATCCTGATTCTCAAATGCACCTCATTTGTAACCCCCTAAACCCACCGTGATCTGATACATTTGGATATAGATTTAAACTGCTATAATTGTATATGAACATATAATGGTATATGGACACACTGATCTGTTTTGTAGCCAATGCCTACTATGTTCTGTTGTGCTGAAGCAAAGCAAGAATTTCATTGTCCTATCAGGGACACATGCCAATAAACTCACTTGAACTTGAACTTGAGCTAAAGCTCTAACATAGCTGCAAGGCGTGAATATTGACCATGTTTCCTTCCTTACAAAACAGCAGATTCCCTCGTTTGCCATTATCTTAGACATTTGCCACCCACTAATAGCATTTAATATAAGGAGGTTCCACGTCTAAACTTATCCAATGTATTTGTGACCTCAGGAAATTCCCCATTTGATTTGTCCAAATTAGCTTTTACAAGATTCAATTCAATTCAACTTTATTGTCATTGCACAAATGCGACTATAGGTACAACGAAATGCAGTTTAGCGTCTGGTCATAGTGCAAGAGAGTAGAAGTAAAAATAAAAATAGAAAATAAGCATACAATTAAATTAAAATACTGGTTAACAATGTGTGGATTGTGGATGAATTAAAATTGATACATAGGCAAATAACTGTATACAAATGGAAGAGTCTAATGATAGCTAGCGACGGGACTCTGAGTTCAGCAGTGTAATGGTGTTATTGAAAAAGCTGTTCCGCATCCTGCTTGTGCGAGACCTGAGGCTCCTGTACCGCCTCCCTGATGGGAGGAGGGCAAATAGTCCATGGTTAGGGTGAGAGGGGTCCTTGATGATTTTCCCGGCCCGTCTCAGACACCATTTTCGGTGGAGGGCATCCAGGGCAGGGACAATAGGTGCAGGAGTCGGCCATTCAGCCCCTCGAGTCAGCACCGCCATTCATTCTGATCATGGCTGATCATCCACAATCAGTAGCCTGTTCCTGCCTTCTCCCCATATCCCTTGATTCCGCTAGCCCCTAGAGCTCTATCTAACTCTCTTTGAAATTCATCCAGTGAAATGGCATCTACTGTCTTCTGTGACTGAAATCCTAACGGGAATCCCAAAATTCCCAGCCGCTCCACACGGCTGACACATCTCATGGTCAACTTGGTTTACAAACCAACTCTCCCGAGCAGTGTCCTGCTGTGGGGCTGTAACTTGTGCTCTGCGGACAGCACAGTTTGTTTACAAAACTATCCTTTTCAATTCAAAACTGATTACTGCATGTAGCCTACATTTGAATTACATTTGAAGACTGGTTTTCATTTGTACTAATGCTTGCTTACCACATAATAACTTAAAGAATAACTTTGTCGAACAGCCTCTAAAATGTGTCATTGCATTGAACTGGGACTGGAGTTGGGGCTGCAGAAAGGCAGGGAGCAGTAGGGGGAGGAGTGTGGTTCAAGCATTGAATGGTGGACCTCAGTCACCATGGCAATGAGTTCATGTGAGAAACTGAAGCATTTAACTATTGCAAAAGTATGTGGCTTTTATTTCCCTTAAAAATATATTGGATAATATTCCTGAAAGCATTATCTTTATTAATTTAAGTGTGTCCAACTGAGCTGCTCTGAGGCATGTTTTGGGGTCAGTGATATTCCAATGAGTTTGGATAGAAGGTACACAAAAATGCTGGAGAAACTCAGCGGGTGCAGCAGCATCTATGGAGCGAAGGAAATAGGCAACGTTTCGGGCCGAAACCCTTCTTCAGACTGATGGGGGGTGGGGAGAAGAAAGGAAAAAATGAAAAAGGCGGAGGAGGAGCCTGAGGGCTGGGGGAGGGGAGGAGACAACCAGAGGGATGGCGAAGGGGAGGGGACAGCAAGGGCTAGCAGAATTGGGAGAATTCAATGTTCAAGCCCCCAGGATGTAGACTGCCCAAGCGGAATATGAGGTGCATTTCCTCCAATTTACGGTGTTGCTCGCTGTGGCCATGGAGGAGCCCCAGGGCAGAGAGGTCAGATACGGAATGGGAGGGGGAGTTGAAGTGCCGAGCCACCGGTAGGTCAAGTTGGTTATTGCGGACCGACCGGAGGTGTTCAGCGAAACGATCGCCAAGCCTCCGCTTGGTCTCACCGATGTAGATCAGCTGGCATCTAGAGCAGCGGATGCAATAGATGAGGTTGGAGGAGATGCAGGTGAACCTCTGTCGCACCTGGAACGACTGCTTGGGTCCTTGAATGGAGTCGAGGGGGGAGGTGAAGGGACAAGTGTTGCATCTCTTGCGGTTGCAAGGGAAAGTACCCGGGGAGGGGGTGGTACGGGAGGGAAGGGAAGAATTGACAAGGGAGTTACGGAGGGAGCGGTCTTTGCGGAAGGCAGACATGGGGGGAGATGGGAAGATGTGGCGAGTGGTGGGGTCACGTTGGAGGTGGCGAAACTGATGGAGGATCACTTGTTGTATGTGACGGCTGGTGGGGTGAAAGGTGAGGACTAGGGGGACTCTGCCCTTGTTGTGAGTGGGGGAATGGGGAGAGAGAGCAGTGTTGCGGGGTATGGCAGAGACCATGGTGCGAGCCTCATCTATGGTGGAGGAGGGGAACCCCCGTTCCCTGAAGAATGAGGACATTTCAGATGCCCTGGTGTGGAACGCCTCATCCTGGGAGCAGATGCGGCGTAGACGGAGGAATTGGGAGTGGGGGATGGAGTCCTTACAGGAAGCAGGGTGGGAAGAAGTGTAGTCCAGACAGCCATGGGAGTCGGTAGGTTTGTAGTGGATGTCGGTAAGGAGTCTATCACCTTCGATGGAGATAGTGAGGTCAAGGAATGGTAGGGAAGTGTCGGAAATGGTCCAGGTGTATTTGAGTGCCGGATGGAAGTTGGTGGTGAAGCGAATGAAGTCAGTCAGTTGTGTGTGGGTGCAGGAGGTGGCACCAAAACAGTCATCGATGTAGCGGAGGTAGAGGTCAGGGATGGGGCCCTGGTACGCATTGAACAAGGATTGTTCTACGTACCCGACAAAGAGGCAGGCGTAGCTGGGGCCCATGCGTGTGCCCATAGTTACGCCTTGTATTTGGAGGAAATGGGAGGAGTCAAATGAAAAGTTATTAAGGGTAAGGACCAGCTCCGCTAGGCGGAGGAGGGTGTCAGTGGCAGGGTATAGGTTGCTTCTACGGTCGAGGAAAAAACGGAGGGCTTCGAGACCATCCTGGTGGGGGATGGAGGTGTACAATGACTGGACGTCCATGGTGAAGATGAGGGGGTGAGGGCCTAGAGAGTGGAATGCGCGGAGATGACGGAGAGTGTCTGAGGTGTCTTGAACATAGGTAGGGAGGGATTTAACCAAGGGGGATAGGATGGAGTCGAGGTAGGTGGAGATGAGTTCGGTGGGGCACGAACAGGCAGAGACAATGGGTCTACCGGGACAGTCAGGTTTGTGGATTTTGGGGATGTGAGAAAGGGGTTAATAGGTATAAGTTGATTTAGACAAGAACCCTTTGTATAGTAGGGAGTATAGTAGGGAGGATAGGGGGAGTAAAGGACAAGTACAGATGGTGACTTTTTCAAGGATGAGAACAGAGAAGATAGCAACAGCCCAGCATAGAACTAGGGTAAGGGTCACAAGAAACACTCAGTGCGCATCGGCAATGAACTTACATGAATATGTACACACACCCACTATGACAAGATGTCTCATTTAAATGCACATGCGATGCATGATATGGGAGGTGTCTTTGACGTCGGGTGGACGTTCCAGGACGTTCTCGTGGGAATGTGGGCTTTATGTTATGATTGGAAGAAGCACAATGGGGAGGGATGAGGGTGTGACAATGATACCCATGAAATGTATAAAGATGGAAGTCATCCCGATCCTCGGTGTGCCTCTAGGGGACATCAGAGCAGAGGCACCTATTCTGCAGAATATGATTTTGAATAAAAAGCTTCTTTGCTGACTTTGTCTCTAAAAGCGTTTGTGATTTTTGAATCTCACAGGGGAGAAGGTAAAAGCGGGCTGTGCGGGGCTGGGGAACGATACATAGATACATAGAAAATAGGTGCAGGAGTAGGCCATTCGGCCCTTCGAGCCTGCACCGCCATTCAATACGATCATGGCTGATCATCCAACTCAGTATCCCGTACCTGCCTTCTCTCCATACCCCCTGACCCCTTTAGCCACAAGGGCCACATCTAATTCCCTCTTAAATATAGCCAATGAACTGGCCTCAACTACCCTCTGTGGCAGAGAGTTCCAGAGATTCACCACTCTCTGTGTGAAAAAGTTTTTCCTCATCTCGGTCTTAAAGGATTTCCCCCTTATCCTTAAGCTGTGACCCCTTGTCCTGGACTTCCCCAACATCGGGAACAATCTTCCTGCATCTAGCCTGTCCAACCCCATAAGAATTTTGTACGTTTCTATAAGATCCCCTCTCAATCTCCTAAATTCTAGCGAGTATAAGCCAAGTCTATCCAGTCTTTCTTCATATGAAAGTCCTGACATCCCAGGAATCAGTCTGGTGAACCTTCTCTGCACTCCCTCTATGGCTATAATGTCCTTCCTCAGATTTGGAGACCAAAACTGTACGCAATACTCCAGGTGTGGTCTCACCAAGACCCTGTACAACTGCAGTAGAACCTCCCTGCTCCTATACTCAAATCCTCTTGCTATGAAGGCCAACATACCATTCGCTTTCTTCACTGCCTGCTGCACCTGCATGCCTACTTTCAATGACTGGTGTACCATGACACCCAGGTCTCGCTGCATCTCCCCATTTCCTAATCGGCCACCATTTAGATAATAGTCTGCCTTCCCGTTTTTGCTACCAAAGTGGATAACCTCACATTTATCCACATTATACTGCATCTGCCAAACATTTGCCCACTCACCCAACCTATCCAAGTCACCTTGCAGTCTCCTAGCATCCTCCTCACAGCTAACACTGCCCCCCAGCTTAGTGTCATCCGCAAACTTGGAGATGTTGCTTTCAATTCCCTCGTCCAGATCATTAATATAAATTGTAAATAGCTGGGGTCCCAGCACTGAGCCTTGCGGTACCCCACTAGTCACTGGCTGCCATTGTGAAAAGGACCCGTTTACTCCTACTCTTTGCTTCCTGTTTGCCAGCCAGTTCTCTATCCACATCAATACTGAACCCCCAATACCGTGTGATTTAAGTTTGTATCCTAATCTCTTATGTGGTACCTTGTCGAAAGCCTTCTGAAAGTCCAGATACAACACATCCACTGGTTCTCCCCTATCCACTCTACTAGTTACATCCTCGAAAAATTCTATAAGATTCGTCAGACACGATTTACCTTTCGTAAATCCATGCTGACTTTGTCCAATGATTTCACCACTTTCCAAATGTGCTGCTATCCCATCTTTAATAACTGACTCTAGCAGTTTCCCCACTACCGATGTTAGACTAACTGGTCTGTAATTCCCCGTTTTCTCTCTCCCTCCCTTCTTAAAAAGTGGGGTTACGTTTGCTACCCTCCAATCCTCAGGAACTACTCCAGAATCTAAAGAGTTTTGAAAAATTATCACTAATGCATCCACTATTTCTGGAGCTACTTCCTTAAGTACTCTGGGATGCAGCCTATCTGGCCCTGGTGATTTATCGGCCTTTAATCCATTCAATTTACCCAACACCACTTCCCGACTAACCTGGATTTCACTCAGTTCCTCCATCTCCTTTGACCCGCGGCCCCCTGCTATTTCCGGCAGATTATTTATGTCTTCCTTAGTGAGGTTGAAGGCTCGGTCGGGCAGGGCGTGGGAGTGGATGAAGTCGGTGATGGTGCTGGAGATGGTGGCCTGGTGCTCGTCAGTGGGGTCATGGTCCAGGGGTAAGTAGGAGGAGGTGTCTGAGAGTTGGCGCGTGGCCTCAGCTTTGTAGAGATCGACGCGCCAGACTACCACGGCACCTCCCTTGTCGGCGGGTTTGATAACCCAATCTAGGTTGTTGCGGAGTGAGTCGATGGCAGTGCGTTCAGGGGGGGAGAGATTGGAGTGAGACAGGGGAGTGGAGAAGTTGAGGCGGTTGATGTCACGGCGGCAGTTTTGAATGAAGAGTTCTAAAGCCGGAAGGCTACGAGGGGGGTTCCATGAGGATGGGGTGCGTTGGAGACGGGAAAAGGGGTCATCAGTGGGGAGCGAGGACTCCTTCCCATGGAAGTGAGCTGTGAGGTGGAGGTGACGGTAGAAGCGTTCCAAGTCATGGAGGGCACGGAACTCATTGAGATGGGGACGGAGGGGGACAAAGGTAAGACCTCTGCTGAGGACAGACCGTTCGATGTCGGAGAGGGGGAGGTCGGGGGGGATGGTGAACACCCGGCAGGGATGGGGGTTGGGGCCGGAGGAAGGCAGGTGGGTGGAATGGGGACGAGGCGATGTGTGGTGGGGGGGTGGTGGGTGTTCAGGGGGTGGGGGGGTGAGAGGGCAGTGGTGTGGGTGTGGAAGAGAAGTGGTCCCATAGTTGGAGAGGGATGGGGAAGAATCAGTGGAACTAACACTGAGATAACCAGGGCTAGGCAGACTAGCGCTAGGACCCAGTGGAGTCAAACCCCGGAGAGTGGGAGTGAGCAGCGTGGAGGCTTCAGGCCCAGTGCAGAGTCCAGTTTGCAGGTGAGGCGACGGCTGCGGGCTGCTGGAGGGAGGTGCAATGGCGAGGGTCGGCGGACCCGACGGTAGGAGTCCTCGGGCAGTGGAGTCAGGGTCGGGGGGGCTAGGGGGTGTTGCAGTGGCGAGGGTCGGCGGACCCGATGGTCGGGGTCCTCGGGCAGTAGAGTTGGGGTCCACGGGCGATGCGTGGGAGGTCCCGGTGGGCGGATGGTCGGTGGGGCGGCGCGGTTCGACCAGCCCGGTGAGGCGACGGGGTGAATAGGGTGCGGTGCAGCGGCCATGTTCAGGGAGCCCCGGTTCGGCGGCGATGCTGGATGGGCCCGGTCCGGCGGCGATGTTCAGTGGGCCCGGTCCGGCGGTCGTGTAGAGTAGGTCCGGTCCGGCGGCGATGCTGGATGGGCCCGGTCCGGCGGCGATGTTGGGAGGACCGGGTGCGGCTGTGATGTTCGGCGGGCCCAGTGCGACGGCGATGTCGGATGGGCCCGGTGCGGCGATGATGTTGGGCGGCCCCGGGGGGCGGCGAGATTCAGAGGAATCGGCGAGGGGAAGGAAGTCTGAGTTACCGTAGAAGCGGCGAGGCTGGGCGTCATCGGTAGGCAGGTGAAGGTCGGTGGCAGCATCGACGTGGAGGTCGGTGAAGGCGGCGTCCTGGTGAGTACAGGAGGCGCTCCTCGTGGACAACATGGCGTCCTGGTGAGTACTGGAGGCGCTCCTCGTGGACAAGATGGCGTCGCGGGTCTCGGGCAGGCGATGTAGGCCGGAGTTGGGGCCCGGAGCCTGCGGGCGGTCGAGTCGCGGAGGGTCGGCGGCGGGAGCGGCCTGGAGGCGGGCTAATTTAAGGTCCTTGGTGGAGTTGAGGTGGGCCAGGAATCTTTTATTGAAGAGGTGGATCTTCCGGCGGATAAAGTATAGTTGAGGACCGTTGCAGGTCTGGGTGAGTGAGGCCCGAAGTTCCGGGAGGGTCAATGCGAGGTCCTGCTGGTGTCGGCGCATCGCAGTCAGAGTGGATCTCAGTGCCCGGGTGGAGAATTGTTGGGTATGCCGGTAGATAGCCAGTCGGTACCGATAGTGCGGCTGGGGTCCGAACTGGGAAGTAGGGAACTGGAGCTGGAAGCCATGAGGTATGAGATGGAGGCGCAGGCATGCCCCGAGGAAGCAGATGTGGCTGTGGTATCGAGTTTGGGTAAGGATGTGGTCGTAGAGTTGGAGGGCAGGGGGGATCACAGAGATGGGGCAGTTAGAGAGTTGGTTGTGGAACAGTCTCCGGAGAGAGGAGGAGAACTTCTTCAAAGTAGGCATACCTTGACGAGATTTCGCAGTGGAGTAGACAAAGTGTTAAAGAAGGAACTGCAGATGCTGGAAAATCGAAGGTACACAAAAATGCTGGAGAAACGCAGCGGGTGCAGCAGCATCTATGGAGCGAAGGAAATAGGTAACGTTTCGGGCTGAAACGTTACCTATTTCCTTCGCTCCATTGATGCTGCTGCACCCGCTGAGTTTCTCCAGCATTTTTGTTTACATAAGGTGTTTTATCTCAGGACGCTGCTCCAGACGGTGAGTTTATATCATTTACCGCAATTTTATTCCCCCAGACGTGTAGTTTATGTGGAGATTGACCTCAGCTCTCTCTCACCCAGATTTACCGGGTTTATTCATTTCGCTGCTGATTTATTTATTTATAATGTTATTGACCCGAGTGAATAAGAGGGTGAGGCTGGTTTATTTATTTATAACGAGTTTGACCCCAGTTTTCCCCACATACACACACACACGTGTACAGTACTGTAGATGATGTGGTCATTGACCTCACTCACTCACTTCTCCACCATGTTGACCACACACACACACACACGTGTACTGTACTGTACTCTATGTGGTCATTGACCCCACTCACCCACTTCTCCACCATGTTGACCCCACACACACACACACACGTGTACTGTACTGTATGTGGTCATTGACCCCACTCACTCACTTCTCCACCATGTTGACCACACACACACACGTGTACTGTACTGTATGTGGTCATTGACCCCTCACTCACTTCTCCACCATGTTGACCACACACACACACACACGTGTACTGTACTGTACTGTATGTGGTCATTGACCCCACTCACTCACTTCTCCACCATGTTGATCACACACACACACACACGTGTACTGTACTGTACTGTATGTGGTCATTGACCCCACTCACCCATTTCTCCACCATGTTGACCACACACACACACACACGTGTACTGTACTGTACTCTATGTGGTCATTGACCCCACTCACCCATTTCTCCACCATGTTGACCCCACACACACGTGTACTGTACTGCACTGTATGTGGTCATTGACCTCACTCACTTCACCATGTGACCCGATCCCGCTCAATCCGCTGCAGCTGCTGATGATGATTTATTTATAACATAATTTACTAGGTATGTTACAAAACTTACCTTCAGTCGCGCTGTAATTCTGCCACTGGCCGTGTGCGCGATTTTGGCGCCTTTAAGGGGGGGGCGGGGTTAGAACGCGGGTTTCTCCTCCCTTGTCCTAGTTAATATTGTGTTGGAGTACAAGCGTTGGCTGATGAATCGTTCCTAGTGGCGATTTGTGAATGTTTTATTTTTATTAAATCGTCAATGTCAGCGCTACAATAATTTTAAAATCAGCTCCTGAAGCGTCAACGCCGATAACGGGGACGGATTTCACGCATGGGACAGGTAAACGAAAGTGCTTTCTTTAAATGTATAAAAGTGCTTCTTAAGAAGCCTTTAATTCACATTTTTTCATGCGACACGGTGATTTTATCCCCGAATTAACGGCAGTATTTTTCATGCCAATACGGGGTTAAATTCACCGCAAATCAACGTTCCAAAAGATCGCGTTCCAGAAAACCTCACACAAGATGAATTAAATGCCCATTAATTTACAGGTATTAAACATTCAATTCCTTCCATTTGGCCTGTAAATTCATGAAAATTAGATTTAAAAATTATGTTATATTGTGAATTATTGTGTGAATGTTATTTGGACACTTAGGCTATTTAAAAATGTTAATCTATTCTTAAGAAATTGATAGATGTTTAGATCTAGTAATTGAATTTTGTAATTAGCTACAATTAGGTAACTAACTAATTATATGCTTTACTTTCATGTCTTCGAAGTAAGATTGTTTCATATTTGTTTCAGAATGCTTCAATCTATAATAACTGAAAATTTATTTCAGTTATCATAATTTTTAAGAAAGTTATGGGCTTTTAACTGTCCTCGATCACAGCTTTTGTGTTAAGTCAATGGAAAAGCAATAGGGAACAAGATGCTAATTTCTGAGTATGATAATGGCCATAACTTTTTTAATACTGAAGATATGAAAGTGAATTAAGTGTCAAATTAAACTTCTTTTTATGCTTTATCTGATGGGATAAATTGCAGACTTTATTTTTTAAATCTCAAAATTTTGTAACATTGCTACATTTACCTCAGGTCCGTTGGCAGCGACGTCACCAACTGCCGCTTCTCCGCCGCCATTTTCATGCGGTCGACGGGGATAATTGGCCCGGGGCGGGACCGGCGGGCGGGCGGCCATCTTGGTGAGGGCAGGTGAGGTCGGCGCCGCTGATTGGTCGGATGGCGTCGGCCATCTTGTTAGGGTCCCGCCGTTCATAACGCCATCTTGAGAAGGTACCAAAGGCCCACACACTTGTGGTCCATTCTCCCCTCTAAACCTGTCTTGTCCACTCACGTGACAAGGGTCTTAGTTTCCAACCCTTCGCCCACCAGTGCCCATTTGGCTTACTTTGGCTGGGAAAGCACATCTCGTACCCGCAAACACTCAGCAAAGGAGCACTGCAAGGCTGCGTACTCTCTCCTCTACTCTCTCTCTACACCAACGACTGAACCTCCACAGACACCTCTGTGAAGCTTCTCAAGTTTGCTGATGACACAGCCGTGATTGGACTGATCCAGGATGGGGAGGAATCTGCCTACAGACAGGAAGTGTCACAGCTGGCGTCCTGGTGCCATCGCAACAACCTGGAGCTCAATGCTCTTAAGACAGTGGAATTGATTGTAGACTTTAGGAGAGCTCCCCCTCCCCTCACACCACTCACCATCAACAACACCACAGTCACATCTGTGGAGTCTTTTAAGTTCCTGGGAACCATCATCTCCAAGGACCTTAAGTGGGGGTCTACCATCGACTCCACAGTCAAAAAGGCACAACAGAGGATGTACTTCTTGCTGCAGCTGTGGAAGCACAATCTGCCACAGGCAATGATGGTCCAAATTTATACGGTCATCATAGAGTCTGTTCTCACCTTCTCCATCATGGTCTGGTTTGGCTCAGCCACCAAGCACGACACCTGGAGGCTGCAGCGAATCGTCCGATCAGCAGAGAAGGTTATTGGCTGCAACCTTCCCTCCATTGACGAACTGTACACTGCAAGGGCCAGGAAGCGAGCGGGTAAGATCATCTTAGTTTTAGTTCTAAAAGGGTTGACGGTGGATATGCAATGGAAGGCATTTAAAGATTGCATGGATGAACTACAAAAATTGTTCATCCCAGTTTGGCAAAAGAATAAATCAGGGAAGGTAGTGCATCCGTGGATAACAAGGGAAATCAGGGATAGTATCAAAGCAAAAGATGATGCGTACAAATTAGCCAGAAAAAGCAGCATACCAGAGGACTGGGAGAAATTCAGAGACCAGCAGAGGAGGACAAAGGGCTTAATTAGGAAAGGGAAAATAGGTTATGAAAGAAAACTGGCAGGGAACATAAAAACTGACTGCAAAAGTTTTTATAGGTATGTTAAGAGAAAGAGATTAATTAATACAAATGTAGGTCCCTTGCAGTCATAAACAGGTGAATTGATCATGGGGAACAAGGATATGGCGGACCAATTGAATAACTACTTTGGTTCCGTCTTCACTAAGGAAGACATAAATAATCTGCCGGAAATAGCAGGGGGCCGCAGGTCAAAGGAGATGGAGGAACTGAGTGAAATCCAGGTTAGTCGGGAAGTGGTGTTGGGTAAATTGAATGGATTAAAGGCCGATAAATCACCAGGGCCAGATAGGCTGCATCCCAGAGTACTTAAGGAAGTAGCTCCAGAAATAGTGGATGCATTAGTGATAATTTTTCAAAACTCTTTAGATTCTGGAGTAGTTCCTGAGGATTGGAGCGTAGCAAACGTAACCCCACTTTTTAAGAAGGGAGGGAGAGAGAAAACGGGGAATTACAGACCAGTTAGTCTAACATCGGTAGTGGGGAAACTGCCAGTTCTTAAAGATGGGATAGCAGCACATTTGGAAAGGGGTGAAATCATTGGACAAAGTCAGCATGGATTTACGAAAGGTAAATCGTGTCAGACGAATCTTATAGAATTTTTCGAGGATGTAACTAGTAGAGTGGATAGGGGAGAATCAGTGGATGTGTCGTATCTGAACTTTCAGAAGGCTTTCGACAAGGTACCACATAAGAGATTAGGTTACAAACTTAAATCACACGGTATTGGGGGTTCAGTATTGATGTGGATAGAGAACTGGCTGGCAAACAGGAAGCAAAGAGTAGGAGTAAACGAGTCCTTTTCACAATGGCAGGCAGTGACTAGTGGGGTACCGCAAGGCTCAGTGCTGGGACCCCAGCTATTTACAATTTATATTAATGAACTGGTTGAGGGAATTGAAAGCAACATCTCCAAGTTTGCAGATGACACTAAGCTTGGGGGCAGTGTTAGCTGTGAGGAGGATGCTAGGAGACTGCAAGGTGACTTGGATAGGCTGGGTGAGTGGGCAAATGTTTGGCAGATGCAGTATAATGTGGATAAATGTGAGGTTATCCACTTTGGTGGCAAAAACGGGAAGGCAGACTATTATCTAAATGGTGGCCGATTAGGAAATGGGGAGATGCAGCGAGACCTGTGTGTCATGGTACACCAGTCATTGAAAGTAGGCATGCAGGTGCAGCAGGCAGTGAAGAAAGCGAATGGTATGTTGGCTTTCATAGCAAGAGGATTTGAGTATAGGAGCAGGGAGGTTCTACTGCAGTTGTACAGGGTCTTGGTGAGACCACACCTGGAGTATTGCGTACAGTTTTGGTCTCCAAATCTGAGGAAGGACATTATAGCCATAGAGGGAGTGCAGAGAAGGTTCACCAGACTGATTCCTGGGATGTCAGGACTTTCATATGAAGAAAGACTGGATAGACTTGGCTTATACTCGCTAGAATTTAGGAGATTGAGAGGGGATCTTATAGAAACGTACAAAATTCTTATGGGGTTGGACAGGCTAGATGCAGGAAGATTGTTCCTGATGTTGGGGAAGTCCAGGACAAGGGGTCACAGCTTAAGGATAAGGGGAAAATCCTTTAAGACCGAGATGAGGAAAAACTTTTTCACACAGAGAGTGGTGAATCTCTGGAACTCTCTGCCACAGAGGGTAGTTGAGGCCAGTTCATTGGCTATATTTAAGAGGGAGTTAGATGTGGCCCTTGTGGCTAAAGGGATCAGGGGGTATGGAGAGAAGGCAGGTACGGGATACTGAGTTGGATGATCAGCCATGATCATATTGAATGGCGGTGCAGGCTCGAAGGGCCGAATGGCCTACTCCTGCACCTATTTTCTATGTTTCTATGTTTCTATCTCTGACCCCTCTCACCCTGGCCACAAACTCTTTGAATCACTTCCCTCTGGAAGGCGACTCCGGATTGTCAAAGCAGTTTTTATCCATGAGTAGTAGCTCTACTCAACAGCCAAAAATCTGTAGCCTTCCTTTGATCTGGTATTTTGTTGGTTCACATGCTTGATCAATGGTGTTTTATCATTAGTGTTTTATTATTATTAATGTTTAGTGTTTTCTGATTCATTCATAACTGTCACTGTATGTCAAGTTGTTGCTTGTGGGCGGAGCACCAAGGCAAATTCCTTGTATGTGAATACTTGGCCAATAAACTTACTTACTTATTGAAACAAGCAAAAAAGAGGAGCAGGAGTGGATTATTTGGGACATTGAGCCCGTTCCGTCATTCAACACAACCTTCTCTGTCAACCCCATTTTACAATTCTTTCCGTATAATCATTGATGCCATTTGTGTAAAAAAAAATATCCGCTACTTAACTGGATCCATTTTTTCCGTGGGGTGAATTTTAAAGGATCTCTATAGGGGGGTTGCACGTAAGGTCACTGGGTCATAGGGCTTGACGCACGGAGCCGCTCAATCCATCTGGAGGACATCCGTTACTTCCGGTATATGTTATTAATGCTAGAAACACGTACTTTCCTACCTGTTAAAAAACGCAAAATGTTGAATTTATTCGCTGTAAATAATTGTGGAAGTCGGGGTAATCGTGAGAGACATCTATCCTACTTCAGAATTCCAAAAGTGAAGCGAAATGAAGGGAAAGAGAAGCGAGAGCTGAAGGGACAACAGCAGCTAAAGTGCCTGGCGGACATTGGCCGTGCAGATATCGGAATTGAAAATATTGGGAATTATCGCGTTTGCTCACTGCATTTTATCAATGGCAAGGCATTATTTGGGTTTTTTCTTGAATCCTTTGGTATCTAAAAAGTCTCAGAAGTGATAAATCTGGTTGTAAGTGATTAATCTGGTTGTAAATTTTGCTTCAGAGGCGTTTACTTTTTGCCACTTGAGAACCATGGGCGATTTTAAAATTTTACAGCCAGATTTATCCCTTCTGAAACTTTTTAGATGCCAAAGGTATCAAGAAAAAACACAAATGATGCCTTAGTTGATGAAATGCAGTGAGCAAACGGCCAATGTTCGCCAAGCACTTTGGCTGTTGTTGTCCCTTCAGCTCTCGCTTCTATCTACCGTCATTTCTCCTCACTTTTTGAATTCTGAAGTTGGCTAAATGTCTCTCACGCTTATCCCGATTTCCATAATTATTTACAGCGCAAAAATTGACCATTTCGGCGGGTTTTAACCGGCCCGCTACGCTGGAAACAATTGTAAGTGCTTGCCTACAGTACATCGCGTGTAATCCATTTGGCATAGCGTAGCAACAGTAGGGGTCATGGGGTCGTGACCCGACTGCCGTGAAACATCCCTATATGGACGGGAAAGTAATGGAGGGTTATGGCCTGAGTGCAGGTAGATGGGACTAGGGGAGATTAAGTGTTCGGCACGGACTAGAAGGGTTTCCGTGCTGTAATTGTTATATGGCCGCATGGTTATAAATAATTCATGAAATAAATGACTTCATACAGCTTCAATAAAGGTTTGCAAAAAATGTTACCTGAAATGTCTCTTTGCCGAGCACTGTGTGCAAACAGCAGAGAAATGGTGATTTTGGCTGCAGCCATCTTCTGCTTCAGTAAAGGGAAGCTGGTCGGTGATTGGCCACAACGCATCTCGCAGGCAATCAATCAATCAACCTTTATTGTCATCTTGCAAAGCAACAATTGTACAGTGCAAAATGAGAAGACGTTTCCCAGGGAATACCGGAGCATTGCACATAAACATTTCACACACAATAACAGTAAAAACAATCCAGTCCCTGTTGAAATAGTATAAATAATTAAAAGCCGGTAAAACAGCAACATTAAAATACAGTAAAAACAGTCCTTAAAATGTCCAGGGCAGCTGATTTGAGTGGCCAGTGCCAGAGTTATTAAATTGTCAGAGCAAAAAAAGCCGCAGAATCAGGTGGAGTGACAGTTTAGCAGCCTCACAGCCTGTGGAAGGAAGCTGTTTAGCAGTCTGGTAGTCCGGGCTTTGATGCTACGGTATCTCTTGCATGATGGCAGGAGATCCAGATGTGTGTGGAGGGGGTGCAGTTTGTCCTTTGCAATGCTCAGTGCTTTTTTCAGGCAGCGGCTCTGGGAAAGTTCTTGTACCGAGGGTAGGGAGACGCCAATGATAGAAACATAGACAATAGGTGCAGGAGTAGGCCATTCGGCCGTTCGAGCCTGCACCGCCATTCAATATGATCATGGCTGATCATCCAACTCAGTATCCCAGCCCTGCCTTCTCTCCACACCCCCTGTTCCCTTTAGCCACAAGGGCCACATCTAACTCCCTCTTAAATATAGCCAAATAACTGTGGCCTCAACTGTAGCGAGTCTGTACCCACAGACGTTTCCCGCACAGTAACACTAACAGACACACACGAGGGACAATTTAAACTTCTACCAAGCCAATTTACACAATAACCTGCCCGACTTCGGAGTGTGGGAGGAAACGGAAGATCTCTGATAAAACTCACGGGGAGAAGGTACAAACTCTGCACACACAGTACCCGGGTCTCTGGCGCTGTGAGGCAGTAACTCCACTGTTGCGCCAACTTGTATGTGAACTTTAAAAGGCAGGTTGCAAATTTATAAAACTTTGACCAGACCGTGGTTGGTGTATTGTGTCATACCTGCCAACATTTGAAAATAAAAAATCTTAGATTTTAAAAATCCGCCTTAGATCCTTGATTTTCAGGGGCTTTTAGTAGTTTTCTGATATCACAATATATTCAGAGGTGCCAGGTTTTGTCCGAGCATTTCAATATTCTCCTCCACACAGGATCACAAACCTGCCTTTCTCCAGACCAGGTCCCCCCGGCGACTGCGGAGTTACTCCAGCACTTTGCCTTTTTATGTAAACGAGCATCTGCAGTTCCGTGCGTCCACCCCTCATTAGAACGCGTTAGACCGATCGTGCGCAGCACAAAACGTTCCATGAGGAAAACTTTCTAACTTTTTGTAAACAAAATGTTTTACCAGAATGTCGCCTGGCTTCGAGAGCTTCAGCTACAGGGCGAGCTTAGGGACAGTTAGGGTCGACTCTCAGAATCTTTTTACGCCAGGCTGGAAATGTCCAAGACTAGTTGGTATCGCTGTAAGGAGAGAGGGGGAAAGTTTAATGGGGATGCGCGGGGCAGTGGTGGGGGCCTCATGTGCCTGACCTGGGGAGGTGGTGGAGGCAGATATGACGGGTGTTTAAGAAGCTTTTAGGTGGGCATGTGGAAGTGGAGGGGAGAGAGGGATATGGATCATGTACAGGCAGATGAGAGTTTAACCTGGCGTCATGTTCGGCACAAACATTGTGGGCCAAAGGGCCCGTTCCTGTGCTGTACTGCCCTACGTTCTAACCATCCAATCACCAACTAGAGAGCAGACCCCACCTACCATCTACTGCATTGGCAGATGTTTTCTGCCGCTCACCTCCGGCGACAAACTCTTTGAATCACTTCTTTCAGGGAGGCGACTCCGGACTATCAAAGCTGCTACAGTCAGACATAAAACAGCTTTTTCCCCACGAGCAGTAACTCTATTCAACAGCCAAAAGACCGTAGCCTCTTTTTACTCCGGTACTTTATTTTCACATGTTTGAATTATAATATTTTATTTTTCATTGTCTACAGAATATCTTGTTGTTACCTGCGAGCAAAGCACCAATGTAAATGCCTTGGATGTGGACCTACTTGGCTAATAACATTTTTATTCATTCATTATTATTCATTGAAGACAATAGACAATAGGTGCAGGAGTAGGCCATTCTGCCCCTCGAGCCAGCACCGCTATTCACCGTGATCATGCCAATCATCCACAATTAATACCCTGTTCCTGCCTTCACCCTATATCCCTTGACGCCGCTATCTTTAAGAGCTCTGTCCAGCTCTCTCTTGAAAGCATTCAGAGAATCGGCTTCCACCACCATCTGCGGCAGAGAATTTCACAGACTCTCAACACTCTGTGTGAAATGGTTTTCCTCATCTCCGTTCTAAATAAATTACCCCTTATTCTTAAACTATCCCTCAGACTATCTTTAATCAGACTTTACCTTGCACTAATCGATATTCCCTTAATCCTATATCTGTACACTGTGGATGGGTTGATTGTAATCCTGTATTGTCCTTCCACTAACTGGTTAGCACACAACAAAAAAAGCTTTACACTGTACGTCTCCCTGTAGCTGAAGCCCTCTAATCCAGGCAGTATTCTGGGAGAACATTTTGTTTTCATAAAGTTAGAACAGTCTCGTCGTAAAACATTTTGTGGTTGAAACGTCAGGCTGGGGCACTTGCACCCCGCTGAGTTACTCCAGCACTTTGCATCTTTTTTTAAAAGTACGCAGGCATCTACATTTCCTCATGGCTATGGTTTCATTTTTTTAGTACGCGCCGACCAGCGATAACCTGTTCACTAGGTCTACCTTATTCACTGGGGGTAATTTTCAGAATTAATCTACACACCTGCACATCTTTGGAATGTGGGAGGAAATCGGAGCACCCGGAGAAAACACACAGTCACAGAGAGAACGTACAAACTCTAGTCCCACCTGCCTGAATTTGGCCCATGTCCCTCTCAACCTTTCCAGACCTGTCAAAATGTATTTTAAATCAAAGATAAGAAACAAAATGCTGGAGTAACTCAGCGAGACGGGCAGCATCTCTGGCGAGAAGGAATGGGTGACGTTTCATGTTGAGACCCTTCTTCAGAGTGATGACGAGAGTGGCCACAGAGATAAAATGTAGTCAGAGACAGTGAGAATGTTAAACTGAGTTATTTTGTCAATCTAAAGTCAAGAAAACTTGACTCAAATGCTTGTAGCTGTTGGAATTGATTCTTTATTCAGTACTGAGACAATTCTTTGAACCTTCCAACACAGAGCTGGAAGCTCCGGGGCAGCTCCAAAGTATTTGTGTTTTTGATACAAACTCATTGCTTTATATAGGTATTTAGACATTTCAAATACAGAGGGTAGGACAACTGGTAACCAATCATCTGAGTCCTTTTGGTGATTTACAACATCAGTCACAGGATATCCCCTTTCCTGACGTCTTTTTACAATCTTTGTTTGTCTATGGTATAACTCTATAACTGTTTTAGAATTATTTTATTTCAACACAGCAAAACCCCTGTAGGCTTTTATCAAAGACCACTCTTCAAAATATAAGATACATACAATGATCACTCAAGTCATACACACTTTCTATACCAAGAGAAAAGATATTTCTATAAATCTAAACAATTTCTCTAAGTCTAAAGTGTACCTTTCTACTAAGACAATACATTGCATAATTGGTGTTACTATAATTTTACACATTTTGAAATACCATTACCTATGTCTTTAAAACATTAACTATATAAGTTTGCTGAATTACAGTTTCTAAGTTCAAAACGCACATTTCCATCTCCCATCCAAAGATACATGGGTCGTAAATCTGTCAATTTAGTTAATATGAGTTTGGTGCCTTTCCTGTTATCGGGAAGCAGGATTTCCAATCTCGTGTAACAGACAGAACACAAGGTACAAGGTACAACCCAGACCATTACGTCAGAATTCCATCTGCTTCAACCTTCTATAAACAACTCCCTCAATCTAATTATTTCTCAAAGCAACTATTCCTTCACTTACATCTTATTCCTTATCACACTCATTATAATTTTACACAGCCATGGCTAACTGCAGTCTATCATCTCTCAGCCTTGAATTCTGTCTCAAACCTACCATAACAAGCCATAACTCTTCACGTTTCTGTCACATTCAGAGCTAAAAAATGTGCCATATAGACAGAGCAGATGGCCTAAGAAGAGGCCCCTTATTCAGCTTCCCATTCTTCAACACAAAGCCATATCAAATACAGTTTCCTCCAGTGCTATAATTGCCCCCAAACAATAACCTAAGCTAAGCAGGTTCAGGTTCAGGCCTCCATGTTTTGATTCATCTTTGCCTGTGTGTATGTGTCAGTTTGCACTTTATTTCAGTTCAGGGAAACTTTAAGCTTTTCTTTTGCAATTCACCTAGCTTATATAAAAGTCTCTATCCAAGCCGTTCTATTTGTATAATATTTCCTCATTCCTCACTCTGGTCATTCTATGACCACTAATAGGATAATAACACAAGGCAGAGATTCATCAGCATTGGCTTATTAGTCATCCACGTTTATACCTAACCTCGAGATGCTTTATAGCCCCCAAAACCTGGACCACGTAGGTCAGCAGGCTGGCTTGTTGACACCAATGCTGTTCCCTACTTCTCTGCTGTGCTTCCAACCCTAGCCCTTATGGTGCTCAATTATTCTGGACTTAATAACATTCCTCCTTCTCCACATTTTTAAGTCTATTACACTCCTCCTCCAACATTTCCTTCTCTACCTGCTGGTTCACACGTCTCTACTTCCATCAGACTCCAACATCGTAATGTCTTCTTCTAGGTGCCGCAATAAGACCTGCCCACCAGTTTCCACATTACCCAAGGCTGTCATTACTCTGGTGATGATACATTTAACAATAGCAATTCCCACTAACAAACACATGATCACTATTGCTGCATTTATGGCCATGCTGATGATCCAATTATATAATCCCCCAAAACCTCAGTTTCCCCATCCAACACCCTCCTTCATTCCATCAAGCAGGGTAGTAATGTCCTCTTGATGTTTGTTGATATTACTAGTTCTATCCTGAACTCCCATCATACATTTTTCTTTTACAATAGCACACGTCCCTCCCTCACGGGCCAACAGATAATCTAAGGCATATCTATTCTGTAATGAGAACAGACGCATTTCTGATAGTTGGGTTTTTATTGCCTCCAAGGCGCCAGTAGTGGCATTTCCCAAAATGGTTAGTCCACAAATCATATAGTTTCGATGTTTTGCTGCCAACCCTCCCCCTACACCTCTGAAAGTAAGCAGGCTTTGTACTCCCCATCCCGCAGCATCCCACCCAGATGTTCCCATTGTAGTTGTGTTTCTCCAATTGGCACAGAATTCGGCGGATATTGCCCTGCGCAGAGTCCTTTGGTTTTGTCGGGACCAACTCTCTGGGCAGGGAACGGTGGTGGGGACAAGGGTCCCGATGGCTACGTTCTTTGGAAAAGGAGGTTTTAGCACATTGGTCCCTTTGCCATTGAAAAAGAAGTAATACCCTTCCTCGGTGTATATGGACCCATGACAGTCCATGCGTGTATTAATCACCTCGCCACCCTTTGCCCAGTCCATCCAATTGCTTGAAATCCAATTGGTGTATCTTGGGATGGGCAAGTGATAGAATCCTACAGTTAGATGGGTTCCATTGGCCCACCCACAAAGCAGTTGAAACCCTGCAGAGACTGGGACGCATCTTTTGGGAATGGTGCATTGGATGCCCTTAGATGTGCTGTTGTAACTAGGTTGTCGTGGGGTTCGTACTATGCACGTAATGTTGGAAGGGACGTCAACAACTATGCACCCGTATCCCTGGTTAGTGAAGCATCATCCGTATTGTCTAATGTCGGTGTTAGGGGTAAAGTTACACGGCATTAGTGGTTCTACTCTGGTACCCGAAGAGTTTTGACAGCCTGGGTATGAATGCTTATTGTCGCCAGGTAATGGCAAACAGTTAGCTGGTGGGGCTAAGAACTCGTCATAATAGATGGTGACAGCTTTGACCGGAACTGGCATCTCATCTTGACACTTTACTAATCGTTAAATCCTTCCCCACTCAGGAGATACTGTAAATAGGCTAATAACAGATTTCATAGCGGGGTAACACACAACTTGCCCTTTACCAAATAATTCATTATGGGCCCGTATAAACACGTTAGTGTCTTTTTCTTCAAATTCTCCCTTTTCCCGTATTTGTTGTTCAGGTTCTGTCCTTCGGAGCCCCGGGTGGACCTGTAATGCTACTTGATAACATAGTCCATCATACAAGTGTTTATTTAGAGTTCGGTCCTCCCCAGGGTTCCTCCTGCAAGATAAGTCAACCCTGCATATCCGGTACCCACATGGAAACTCCCAGAGTGACTGATCAATTAGGTAGAGGCTTCAGTTAGTCTGTTGCATTTTGCCATGGCAGTAGTTAATTTTAATTATGTTCCATCTTCCGAGGAGTTCTGGGCCTCTACATTGTACAACATCTCCTTTGCAGAGGTGAAATATCCTATATGCGTGTCCTGGGACACATCGTCGAATCTCTCCTTTATTTCCCTCTGTCTGCAGAAGCATGAGGTTGCATGGCAGGATAAATCGTCTCATTTGAATTTATCTGCAAATGAATGCAAAGGCTTACAAAAAGTTCATTTCTTACTTAATTGACTTAATCAACTATTCACTCAAGTTAACCATCCTTCAGTCAGTCAGTCCAGTAATCAGTCACATATTCTTAACCATATAGCAAAATAAGGATTCAAAACTAAACTTATAATGCTACAACTAAACGTATAATGATACAACTAAACTTATAATGATACAACTCCCAAACAAAGCAGCAATGTAAAAACTAAAAACTCTGAGTTGAAAATAAAATGACTCTTCTCCCCCCTTATGATTGGGCTCCCCAATCAGTTTGCAGTGGTGCAGATGAACCCATGCAGCACGACCCTCGACCTTGGCAGCTGTTGGAGTGGTGAGGAAGACCTGGAAGGGACCATCCCAACGTGAGTCCAAGTGCTTACGCTTCCAGTTCCTGACCAGCACATAGCAACATGTCTCAATATTAGATGGAACTTTGAGCGCTGGCGCCTCACCATTTGCAGCCCTGACCTGTGAATGAGAAGTTCGCAAAGCACGGGTTAAAGTTAATACATAGGATGTCATTTCCTCAGTCATCTGGTAGAAATGGACCACTGTGGGGGCATGGAAATGGACCGCCTGGTCATTCCATGGCATCCGGAAAGGTCGACCATATATTATTTCCGCAGGCGTCAGTCGTGCCGTACCAGAAGGAGTGGTCTGTATCTGAAAAAGAGCTACAGGAAGCAGTTTAAACCATGTTAAGCCAGTCTGTGCCACTAATTTAGCTAATTTGGTTTTCAAAGTCTGATTTGCCCGTTCCACCAATCCGGCGGCCTGAGGTCTATATGCACAATGGAGCTGTTGATGTATCTGTAATTGTTGGCACATTTCTTTGTTTACTGCAGCAATAAAATGAGGACCTTTATCGGAACTTAAACGCGCAGGAACACCGAATCGCGGTATGATTTCGAGTAACAATATTTTTACAATGGTAGACGCCTTATTGTCAGTGGTCAGGTATGCATCAATCCATTTACTGAAAACATCGACAATTACAAGAACATACTTATAACACTGACACCTTTTCAACTCAATGTAGTCCATTTGCAAGGTCTCAAATGGACCTGCTGGTAAAGGGGTCTTACCTGGTTCACAGGGCAAGCCTTTACCTGGATTATGCTGCTGGCAAATCAGACATCGCTGGCTGACACGCTGGGCCAAGTCCAGAAGTTTTGGATGCCACCAGGTGTCTAAAAGCATATCATTTCCGGCCTTGGCTCCACAATGAGTTGCAAAGTGTACACATTCAATAATCCATAACGCAAGTTCATCAGACATGCAAGTCTGGCCTGCAGGCGTAACCCATAAGCTAGTGACAGGATCAAACACACAGCCCTGGTCCTGCCACAGCTGTTTTACCTGTGCAGGAGCATCCTCCTGTATTTGAAGTACTTCCTGGATGGTTGGCATTCCTTTTTCCGGGGGAGACTGATTCTTACTGGAATTTTTAGTCTGCCTCATCATTCGGGGCACAACAACCTGGTTAGTCCAAGAAGCTTTTTTTAGCGGTACCATCCGCAAGGCGATTGCCGATATCTATAGGGCTCTGGCCTGATGTGTGGGCACGAACTTTAATAACTGCAAGCTGACTGGGCAATTGGATTGCCTGTAAAAGTTTGGAAACTAACTTCTGGTGTGAAATAACTGTTCCTGATGAAGTCAGGAAGCCTCGATTTTTCCACAATTGCCCATAATCGTGAACGACTCCGAAAGCATACTGTAAATCAGTGTAAATATTTTACCTTATTACAGACACTAAGATTATTGTCAGATAATTTAAAATCAGGAAATGTTAGACATTTATCCTCTTTGGTTCTACAGATCATAACAGCATTCTTACTAGCATTATATTTAATGCCATGTTCCACACCATACACAGAACATATAGTATGGAGCTGCTGGAGACCAGCGCTAGATGGACTAAAGATCACTAGATCATCTGCATACATAATATGGTTCAGTAAAATATTACCAATCATGCACCCAGTGTTACAGGCCTTCAATTGTTTAGACAGATCATCAATATATAGATTAAAAAGGTCTGGGGACAAAATTCCCCCTTGTCTAACACCATTGGTATCCCCAAATGGATAAGTCCCATTAGGGTCTTTTTACCCTTACACTTCCTTAGTTCTATCCATACTGACTCCACATCTCCTGTTTCAATGTCACCCCTTGCAAGGGACTGAATTTCATTCCTCACCAACAGAGCTACCCCAGCCCCTCTGCCCACCTGTCTGTCTATTCTATAGGAGATATATCCTTGAATATTCAGTTCCCATCACCAGCCCTCTTGCAGCCATGTCTCTGTAATTCCTACAACAAGCCGTGCGCATGAGTTTAGTTTTACATTTAGAGATGCAGAGTGGAAACAGGCCCTTCAGCGCACCAAGTCTGCGAAGGATATTTAAAATAAAAGGGCTGTTTAAAGTTCACCAGCTGAAACTTTTTATAAAAATCGAATTGGAAGGAAATGTGAAGAATCATAATGAAAATGTTCCCAAGAGCTGGCATCATTCCGGGGGAGCACATGGTAATTTTGATAACCAATTCGACAGAGATATTTGGGTCTCCAATTCATGGTTCAAAGATGCAAAAAGTTGGGTCTTCAAGTGAAGCTTTGACTAAGTCAAACCCTATTTTAAAAGAATTTTAAATTAAAAGGAGTCTGCAGATGCTGTAAAGGAGTTCACGTGGAAGAATAAGCAACGGTTAAACAAGCCAATTTATTTCATTTGAAGTGAAAATGCAATTTGTCCAATTTAAACAAGTTTGCCTGACCCATGGATATTTGCCCAGCCTCAAAGATTCACGTTTTCTCACCCCATCAACAAAAAAAGCATGATTAGTTCAAAACGGAATAGATTATTCTACAGAGGCATCGTTTAAGACTCGGCTGAATCCAACATTCCTAAAGCACTATCATAATTAACTTGTTTAAGAAAGAACTGCACATGCTGGAAAAATCGAAGGTTGACAAAAATGCTGGAGAAACTCAGCGGATGAGGCAGCATGCATCTCGACGCCGCCTCACCTGCTGAGTTTCTCCAGGATTTTTGTCTACCATAATTAACTCACTCCCTTCTCCCAGGAGATGGGTATATGGAACAAGCTGCCAGAGGAGGTAGTGGAGGCTGGTACAATGGCATTTAGAAGATATTTGGACAGGACTATTTGGACTAATTGTGTTTCTCTAATATACACGGAACTTTTTTTGCTGTTTAATAAGGGTTTTACAGTGCAATATGTTACACTACTGTTGTGCTGCTACGTAACCCACTCCATGACACACTGAGGAACACCTTCAGCAACAGACTGGTTCCACCAAGATGCAGCACAGAACGACACAGGAGATCCTGCTCCCCTATGGCTATCAAACTGTACAACTCCACCCCCTTCTGTCATGGGGTAGACTGACCAACCCCCTCCCCCTCCCCAATCTTTGCACATCCGCAATCCTTTCCACTCATCACTTTAATTTCATGTTTCATGTTTAGTTTAGTTTAGTTTAGTTTAGAGATACAGCGCAGAAACAGGCCCTTCGGCCCACCGGGTCCGTGGCAACCAGCGATCCCCGCACATTAACACTAACCAGCGATCATCCCGTACACTAGCACTACTCCACACACTAGGGACATTTACAATGTTACCAAAGCCAATTAACCTACAATCCTGTACGTCTTTGGTGTGTGGGAGAAAACCGAAGATCTCAGAGAAAACCCACGCAGGTCACGGGGAGAATGTACAAACTCCGTATAGACAGCACCCGTAATCGGGATCGAACCTGGGTCTCCGGCGTGCATTTGCTGTAAGGCAGCAACACTACCGCTGCGCCACCATGACCGTCTTTATCTTGTATTGTAATGACTGTTGGCAGAACAATTTCCCTCCTTGGATAGATAAAGTTCTATCCTATCGTAAGTCAGCATTTAATAGTTCAGTTTGTGACATATGACAATAAAACACTCTTGACAGGTACATGGATAGGATAGGTATGGAGAGATATGGAACAAATGCAGGCAGGAGGAACTAGTGTAGATGGGGCATCATGGTCAATGTGGGCAAGACAAAATGTGCAGGAACAGCAGATGCAGGTTTACACTGAAGATAGACACAAAATGCTGGAGTAACTCAGCAGGACAGGCAGATTACAACTCAGCGATATGAATATTAATTTCTCCAACTTCAAGTAACCCTTGCCTTCCCTCTCTCTCCACCCAACCCCAACCCTAGTTAGAAACATAGAAAATAGGTGCAGGAGTAGGCCATTCGGCCTTTCGAGCCTGCACCGCGATTCGATATGATCATGGCTGATCATCCAACTCAGTATCCCATCCCTGCCTTCTCTCCATACCCCCTGATCCCTTTAGCCACAAGGGCCACATCTAACTCCCTCTTAAATATAGCCAATGAACTGGCCTCAACTACCTTCTGTGGCAAAGAATTCCACAGATTCACCACTCTCTGTGTAAAAAATGATTTTCTCATCTCGGTCCTAAAAAACTTCCCTCTTATTCTTAAACTGTGACCCCCTAGTTCTGTACTTCCCCAATATCGGGAATAATCTTCCTGCATCTAGCCTGTCCAACCCCTTAAGAATTTTGTAAGTTTCTATAGGATCCCACCTTAATCTTCCGAATGCTAGCATGTATAAGCCGAGTCTATCCAGTCTTTCTTCATATGAAAGTCCTGCCATCCCAGGAATCAGTCTGCTGAACCTTCTCTGTACACCCTCTATGGCAAGAATGTCTTTCCTCAGATTAGGAGACCAAAACTGTATGCAATACTCCAGGTGTGGTCTCACCAAGACCCTGTACAACTGCAATAGAACCTCCCAGCTCTTATGCTCAAATCATTTTGCTATGAATGCTAACATACCATTTGCTTTCTTCACTGCCTGCTGCACCTGCATTCCTACTTTCAATGACTGGTGTGCCATGACACCCAGGTCTGGTTGCATCTTCCCTTTTCCTAATCGGCCACCATTCTCCAACTAGCTTCATTGTCCTGTGAAACGTCACCTATCCATGTTCTACACAGATGCTGCCTGACCCGCTGAGTTACTCCAGCAATCTGTGAAACGTCATTTATCCATGTTCTACACAGATGCTGCCTGACACGCTGAGTTACTCCAGTACTCTGTGAAACGTCACCTACCCATGTTCTCCACAGATGCTGCCTCACCCGCTGACTTACTCCAGCACTCCGTGAAATGTCATCTATCCATGTTATAACCATATAACCATATGACAATTACAGCACGGAAACACACCATCTCGGCCCTTCTAGTCTGTGCCGAACACTTATTTTCCCCTAGTCCCATCTACCTGCACTCAGACCATAACCCTCCATTCCTTTCCCATCCATATACCTATCCAATTTATTTTTAAGTGATAAAATCGAACCTGCCTCCACCACTTCCACTGGAAGCTCATTCCGCACAGTGACCACTCTCTGAGTAAAGGAGTTACCCCTCATGTTACCCCTAATCCTCTGTTCCTTAATTCTCAAGTCATGTCCTCTTGTTTGAATCTTCCCTACTCTCAATGGGAAAAGCTTATCCACGTCAACTCTGTCTATCCCTCTCATCATTTAAAGACCTCTATCAAGTCCCCCTTAACGTTCTGCGTTCCAAAGAATAAAGACCTAACTTGTTCGACCTTTCTCTGTAACTTAGTTGTTGAAACTCAGGCAACATTCTAGTAAACCTCCTCTGTACTCCCTCTATTTTGTTGACATCCTCCCGATAATTAGCCGACCAAAATTGTACACCATACTCCAGAATTGGCCTCACCAATGCCTTGTACAATTTTAACATTACATTCCAGCTTCTATACTCAATGCTCTGATTTATGAAGGCCAGCACACCAAAAGCTTTCTTTACCACCCTAGTTACATGAGATTCCACCTTCAGGGAACTATGCACAGTTATTCCTAGATCCCTCTGTTCAACTGCATTGCTCAATTCGCTACCATTTACCATGTACGTCCTATTTTGATTTGTCCTGCCAAGATGTAGCACCTCACACTTATCTGTATTAAACTCCATCTGCTATCTTTAAGCCCACTCTTCCAAATGGCCTAAATATCTCTGTAGACTTTGAAAATCTACTTCATTATCCACAACACCACCTATCTTAGTATCATCTGCATACTTACTAATCCAATTTACCACACCACCATCCAGATCATTAATGTACATGACAAACAACAGTGGACCCAACACAGATCCCTGAGGCACCCCACTAGTCACCAGCCTCCAACCTGACAAACAGCCATCCACCAATACTCTCTGGCATCTCCCATTCAGCCACTGTTGAATCCATCTTGCTACTCCACCATTAATACCCAACAATTGAACTTTCTTAACCAACCCTCCATGAGGAACCTTGTCAAAGGCCTTACTGAAGTCCATATAGACAACATCCACTGCTTTACCCTCATCAATTTCCCCAGTAACCTTTTCAAAAATTCAAGATTAGTCAAACATGACCTTCCAGGCACAAATCCATGTTGACTGTTCCTAATCAGATCCTGTTGATCCAGATGCTTATATATATTATCTCTAAGTATCCTTTCCATTAATTTGCCCACCACTGACGTCAAACTAACAGGTCTATAATTGCTAGGTTTACTCTTAGAACCCTTTTAATACAATGGAACAACATGCGCAGTACAGCACTATTCCTGTTTCTAATGGCATTTGAAATATTTCTGTCATAGCCCCTGCTATTTGTACACTAACTTCCCTCAAGACTTATCCACTTTTATATATTTTTTAAAGTGTCAGTACTTCCTCTTCTTTTAATCTCATAGCTTCCATAGCTTTTCTACTTGTTTCCCTTACCTCACATAATTCAATATCTTTCTCCAGAGATGTTCCCCAGAGATGCTCCCTAACATTTGTCGTTTCAGGTCAGGACCCTTCCGGTTGGAGTGGGCCAGTGGAGTAGAGAAGCCAAGGCAGTTGTTGCACCAACAATGGATATAAAAGGTCCAGAGAGGGTAGAAGGGTGGGTAGGGGGAGAGGCGGGGGGGGGGGGGATGTTGAAGACTGGAGACAGGATTGTCACTGGATGGATAGGATTCCTCTCCCATAAAGAAAAGCTCAGAGGTGGCAGTAGAGCCCTACGTCCCTATGTTCCCAATGTAGAGGGTCCGGAACCAGGGGGTCACAGTTTAAGAATAAGACTCGCTGAGTCACTCCACCTTTTATCTTGGTCTATTAATGGATTCAAATCTACCTTAGATCTCCTTTTATCATCCTGCTTGGCACTCTCCACCGGCATTTTTGATACAGGTTGCTTTGTTCTAAATACGTAGAGTGAATTTTAAAGCTCTGATCTGTTCAATATCTCGCAAAGTGTGAACCCACTTCAAGTTGATGGATGGAATGGAGCCCGTCCGTCTCTCATGGTTACGGATGCAGTTCATTGTGATGTCGCCGGCCAGGCACATTATGAGGTCACCTCTGATTATGAGTAGTTCCTGAGGATTGGCGGGTAGCAAACGTAACCCCACTTTTTAAGAAGGGAGGGAGAGAGAAAACGGGGAATTACAGACCAGTTAGTCTAACATCGGTAGTGGAGAAACTGCTAGAGTCAGTTATTAAAGATGGGATAGCAGCACATTTGGAAAGTGGTGAAATCATTGGACAAAGTCAGCATGGATTTACGAAAGGTAAATCGTGTCTGATGAATCTGATAGAATTTTTCGAGGATGTAACTAGTAGTGTGGATAGGGGAGAACCAGTGGATGTGTTGTATCTGGACTTTCAGAAGGCTTTCGACAAGGTACCACATAAAAGATTAGGGTACAAACTTAAATCACATAGTATTGGGGGTTCAGTATTGATGTGGATAGAGAACTGGCTGGCAAACAGGAAGCAAAGAGTAGGAGTAAACGGGTCCTTTTCACAATGGCAGGCAGTGACTAGTGGGGTACCGCAAGGCTCAGTGCTGGGACCTCAGCTATTTACAATTTATATTAATGATCTGGACGAGGGAATTGAAAGCAACATTTCCAAGTTTGCGGATGACACTAAGCTGGGGGGCAGTGTTAGCTGTGAGGAGGATGCTAGGAGACTGCAGGGTGACTTGGATAGGCTGGGTGAGTGCGCAGATGTTTGGCAGATGCAGTATAATGTGGATAAGTGTGAGGTTATCCACTTTGGTGGCAAAAACGTGAAGGCAGGCTATTATCTAAATGGTGGCCGATTGGGAAATGGGGAGATGCAGCGAGACCTGGGTGTCATGGTACACCAGTCATTGAAAGTAGGCATACAGGTACAGCAGGCAGTGAAGAAAGCGAATGGTATGTTGGCCTTCATAGCAAGAGGATTTGAGTATAGGAGCAGGGAGGTTCTACTGCAGTTGTACAGGGTCTTGGTGAGACCACACCTGGAGTATTGCGTACAGTTTTGGTCTCCAAATCTGAGGAAGGACATTATAGCCACAGAGGGAGTGCAGAGAAGGTTCACCAGACTGATTCCTGGGATGTCAGGACTTTCATATGAAGAAAGACTGGATAGACTTGGCTTATACTCGCTAGAATTTAGGAGATTGAGAGGGGATCTTATAGAAATGTACAAAATTCTTATGGGGTTGGACAGGCTAGATGCAGGAAGATTGTTCCCGATGTTGGGGAAGTCCAGGACAAGGGGTCACAGCTTAAGGATAAGGGGGAAATCCTTTAGGACCGAGATGAGGAAAAACTTTTTCACACAGAGAGTGGTGAATCTCTGGAACTCTCTGCCACAGAGGGTAGTTGATGCCAGTTCATTGCCTATATTTAAGAGGGAGTTAGATGTGGCCCTTGTGGCTAAGGGGATCAGGGGGTATGGAGAGAAGGCAGGTACGGGATACTGAGTTGGATGATCAGCCATGACCATATTGAATGGCGGTGCATGCTCAAAGGGCCGAATGGCCTACTCCTGCACCTATTTTCTATGTATCTATGTATCTATGATGGTTTACAAACTTGCGATCATATGAATGGAAGGCCGGCCCAGTAGGGAATAAACCACTTCACCATATGACCACAGGTCCCAGTGTTTATAACCAACTGGACTCAAGTGGTAGATACAAGGAACTCAGTTCAATTGAGTTTATTGTCACGTGTACGGAGAAATCCTTTTTGTCGCATGTTAAAACCAGTTAGCAGAAAGACATTGCATGATTACAATCGAGCCATTTGCAATGTATAGATACATGGTAAAGGAATAACGTTCAGTGCAAGGTAAAGCCAGCAAGGATAGTCCGAGGATCACCAATGAGGTAGATAGTAGTTCAGAACTGCTCTCTGGTTGTGGTAGGATGATTTAGTTGCCTGGTAACAGCTGGGAAGAAACTGTCCGTGAATCTGGAGGTGTGCGTTTTCACACTCCTGTACCTTTCCTAATTTGCAGAAGGACATTCTTACTATTGAGGGAGTGCAGCGTAAGTTCACCAGGTCAATATCCGGGGTGGAGAGACTTACGTATGATGAAAGCATGGGTAGACTGGGCTTGAATTCGCTGGAAATGAGAAGGATGAGAGGGTATCTTATGAAAACATATAACATTCTTAAAGGAGTTAAGGCTAGATGCAGGAACAATGTTCCCGATGTTCGGGGAGTCCAGAACCAGGGGTCACAGTTTAAGAATAACGGGTTAGGCCATTTAGGACTCAGAAGAGGGAAAACATTTTCACGCAGAAAATCTGTAGAATTCTCTGCCACAGAAGGCAGTGGAGGCCAATTCACTGGATGTTTTCAAGTGTGTTGGATGTGGCTCTTTGGGCTAACAGAATCAAGGGATATGGGGAGATAGCAGGAATGGGGTATTGATTTTGGATGATCAGCCAAAATCATATTGAAAGGCGGTGCTGGCTCGAAGGGCCGAATGGCCTACTCCTGCACCTATTTTCTATGTTTCTACGTCATGGTGAGTCCAGCACTCGTTGACGTCTGGTCCTGAAGACGGGTCCTGAACCAAAACGTCACCCACTCATGTTCTCCAGAGATGCTGCTCAACCCGCTGAGTTACTCCAGCACAAACAATATTAAATCTCAAGTGTTTTCATTTCGAGATACAGTGTGGCAACGGGCCCTTTGGCCCACCGAGTCCACGCCGACCAGTATTCACGTCTACACCCTCACTATCCTACACACTGGGGACTTTTTACCAAAGCCAATTAACCTACAAACCTGCACGTCTTTGGAGTGTGGGAGGAAACCGGAGCATCCGTAGAAAACCCACGCTGGTCACGAGGGGAACATACAAACTTTGTACAGACAGCACCTGGGTCTCCGGCGCAGTGAGGCAGCAACTGTACCGCTGAGCCACACTGCCATGTTGGGAAAAATACTTTAAAAACAGCAGAATATTTTTGCCATTTGCCAAATGAGAGTTGTCTATAGTCAAAGAGTGTGTAGTTTATTCCTGGCACGAAAATACTTCTGCTTTATCAGTTTCACGCTTAACTCTATAAACCTAAAGACTCCATTGTTGGAATGCAATTCAATATTTGACAAATCTGAACACCTTAACAGACAGATATAAAGCACACAGAGGGATTACTGGAGTACATTTTCCCTTTGTAGTCCCTGAGAAATCAGTGGCTGTGGCAGAGGGTTTTTCTGATGTTCTAAGCCATGCCAATCCAGATATGATTGAATGACTCGGCTTCAATCCTGTCTACGTGTGCGTGTAGTTTGTACGTTCTCCCTGTGACCCACGTGGGATTCCTTCCGGTGCTCTGGTTTCCTCTCACATTCTAGAGATGTGCCGGTGTGTAGGTTAATTGACGTCTGTAAATTGCCCCTAGTATGAAGGATATAGGACTAGTGTACAGGTGATCGTTGGTTGGCGCGGGCTCGGTAGGCGGAAGGGCCTGTTTTCACGCCATCTCTCTAAAACAAACTATTGCCGTTACTTCGTTGGTCTCAGTTTAACATTGCTTGTGAAAGTCAGCAAAGTACAAGATTCTTTCTATAGCCTGCAGACCAGTGAGCCCATGTGTTCATATCTTTAACCAGACAGTCAGAACTTTTTTAGTTTAGTTTAGAGATACAGCACAGAATCAGGCCCTTCAGCCCACCGCGTCCACGTCAACCAGCGATACCCGTGCATTAAACTACCCCACGCACACTAGGGACAATTTACATTTATACCAAATTAACCTACTCTCTAGACTGACATCTTCAACCTGTCACATGCCCAAGCAGTTGTCCCCACGTGCCTTAAAACCACCTCCCTCGTGCCGGTGCCAAAACACTCCACTGCGGCGAGCTTCAACGACTTCTGCCCAGTTGCACTTACTCCCATCATCACTAAGTGCTTCGAGAGGCTGGTCCTGGCACACCTCAAAGGCTGCCTACCTCCCACACTGGATCACAGGTTGGTATGGCAACTGTCTCCGACCGGAAAGCACTGCAGAGGGTGGTGAAAACTCCCCAATGCATCACTGGTTCCTCACTCCCCTCCATTAAGTCTGTCCAATGCAAGCATTGTCTGCGAAGGGCGCGCAGCATCATCAAGGACTGCTCTCACCCCAGCCACATACTGTTTATCCTCCTCCCATCCGGGAGGCGCTACAGGTCTCTCCGTTGCTAGATCAGCAGGTTCAGGAACAGCTTCTTCCCTGTGGCTGTTATACAACTTAACTCTGTACCTTGGGGATTGCCAGTCACCCATCCCGGACACTCCTTCCCCCAGAAAAATTGCACTACGCAAAAATTGTATGTACGTATATATATATATATATATATATATATATACATCTTGCTGTTCCATTATTCTATGTTCGCTCTTCTGGGTGAGATGCTAACTGCATTTCGCTGTCTCTGTACTGTACACTGCACAATGACAATAAAGATTGATTCTGAATCTGAAACCTACATGTCTTTGGATTGTGGGAGAAAACTGAAGATCTCTGGAAAAAAACCCACGCGGGTCAAGGGGAAAATGTACAAATCTGTACTGACAGCACCCGTAGTCAGGATCGAACCCGGGTCTCTGGCACTGCAAGCAGTGTAAGCAAAGAACTCTACCGCTGCGCCACCGTGCCCGACCCTTTTCCCCAGGACAGAGATGGAATACTAGAGGGCATAGCTTTAACGAGAGTGGGGCAAAGTTTAAAGATGTGTGGAGCAAGTTATAAGAGGTTAGAGTGCACCTTGAGTGTGTTGCCAGGGGTGGTGGAGGCAGATAGAACAGTGGCATTTAACAGGTTTTTGGATAGGCAGGGAATGGAGGGATAATGATAATGTGCAGACAGATAAGAGTTGGCAGTGGTGTCACGTTTAGCACAGGCATTGTGGGCCGAAGGGGCGGTTCCTGTGTTCTACTGTTCTATGTTTTAAACCTCAGGTTATCAATCTTTATCTTTAACAAAGGGTTTGGTGGGGAAGGGAATGAGATGAGTTAAGACAAGCTGATTTAAACTTTAGCGGTATAGAGTGGAAACTGGCCTTTCGGCCCACCGAGGCCACACCGACCAGCGATCACCCCGTACGCTAGCACTACCCTACGCACGAGGGACAATTTACAAATTTTCCAAAGCCAATTAACCTTGAAAACCTGCAGATCTGTGGCGTGTGGGAGGAAACCGGAGCACCCGGAGAAAACCCACGCTGTCACAGGAAGAAAGTACAGGCAGCATCCCCGGTCAGGATTGACCCAGGGTCTCTGGCGCTGTAAGGCAGCAACTCCAACGCTGCGCCACCGTGCCGCCCAAATAGTTGCACATCAGATTAGACAAGTTAGGAAGAAGAACGTGTCCAACATTGTAGATTCAATTGCGGAGTTCAATTACTTCAGGCATATATAAATGCTAGGCGCCGCTGTTATAACCATATAACCATATAACAATTACAACAATTTTGGCTGCTGAGTAGAGCAACTACTCGTGAATAAAAAACTGCTGTGACAGTCCGGAGTCGCCTTCCAGAGGGTAGTGATTGAAATAGTTTGTGGCCAGGGTGAGAGGGGTCAGAGATGATCTTACCCGCTCGCTTCCTGGCCCTTGCAGTGTACAGTTCATCAATGGAGGGAAGGTTGCAGCCAATAACCTTCTCTGCTGATCGGACGATTCGCTGCAGCCTCCAGGTGTCGTGCTTGGTGACTGAGCCAAACCAGACCATGATGGGGATGGTGAGGACAGACTCTACGATGGTCGTGTAGAATTGGACCATCATTGCCTGTGGCAGATTGTGTTTCCTCAGCTGCCGCAGGAAGTACATCATCTGTTGTGCCTGTTTGACTGTGGAGTCCATGGTAGCCCCCCACTTATGGTCCTTGGAGATGATGGTTCCCAGGAACTTAAAAGATTCCACAGATGTGACTGTGGTGTTGTTGATCGTGAGTGGGGTGAGGGGAGGGGGAGCTCTACAATCAATTCCACGGTCTTAAGAGAATTGAGCTCCAGGTTGTTGCTACGGCACCAGGACGCCAGCTGTGACACTTGCTGTCGGTAGGCCGATTCCTCCCCGTGTAACTAGTAGAGTGGATAGGGGAGAACCAGTGGATGTGTTGTATCTGGACTTTCAGAAGGCTTTCGACAAGGTACCACATAAGAGATTAGGATACAAGCTTAAATCACACGGTATTGGGGGTTCAGTATTGATGTGGATAGAGAACTGGCTGGCAAACAGGAAGCAAAGAGTAGGAGTAAACGGGTCCTTTTCACAATGGCAGGCAGTGACTAGTGGGGTACCGCAAGGCTCAGTGCTGGGACCCCAGCTATTTACAATTTATATTAATGATCTGGACGAGGGAATTGAAAGCAACATCTCCAAGTTTGCGGATGACACTAAACTGGGGGGCAGTGTTAGCTGTGAGGAGGATGCTAGGAGACTGCAAGGTGACTTGGATAGGCTGGGGGAGTGGGCAAATGTTTGGCAGATGCAGTATAATGTGGATAAATGTGAGGTTATCCACTTTGGTGGCAAAAACGGGAAGGCAGACTATTATCTAAATGGTGGCCGATTAGGAAATGGGGAGGTGCAGCGAGACCTCGGTGTCATGGTACACCAGTCATTGAAAGTAGGCATGCAGGTGCAGCAGGCAGTGAAGAAAGCGAATGGTATGTTGGCCTTCATAGCAAGAGGATTTGAGTATAGGAGCAGGGAGGTTCTACTGCAGTTGTACAGGGTCTTGGTGAGACCACACCTGGAGTATTGCGTACAGTTTTGGTCTCCAAATCTGAGGAAGGACATTATAGCCATAGAGGGAGTGCAGAGAAGGTTCACCAGACTGATTCCTGGGATGTCAGGACTTTCATATGAAGAAAGACTGGATGGACTTGGCTTATACTCGCTAGAATTTAGGAGATTGAGAGGGGATCTTATAGAAACGTACAATATTCTTATGGGGTTGGACAGGCTAGATGCAGGGAGATTGTTCCCGATGTTGGGGAAGTCCAGGACAAGGGGTCACAGCTTAAGGATAAGGGGGAAGTCCTTTAAGACCGAGATGAGGAAAAACGTTTTCACACAGAGAGTGGTGAATCTCTGGAACTCTCTGCCACAGAGGGTAGTTGACGCCAGTTCATTGGCTATATTTAAGAGGGAGTTAGATGTGGCCCTTGTGGCTAAAGGGATCAGGGGGTATGGAGAGAAGGCAGGTACGGGATACTGAGTTGGATGATCAGCCATGATCATATTGAATGGCGGTGCAGGCTCGAAGGGCCGAATGGCCTACTCCTGCACCTATTTTCTATGTATCTATGTATCCTGGATCAGTCCAATCAGGGTTGTGTTGTCCGCAAACTTGAGAAGCTTGACTGACAGAGGTGAAGTCGTTGGTGTAGAGAGCGTAGAGGAGAGGAGAGAGTACGCAGCCTTGCGGTGCTCCTATGCTGAGTGTTTACGGGTCCCAGATGTACTTTCCCAGCCAAAGTAAGTCAAATGGGCACTGGTGGGTGAAGAGTTGTAAACTAAGACCCTTGGACAGGTGAGTGGACAAGACAGGTTTAGAGGGGACAATGGACACAAGTGTGTGGCCTTTGGTACCTTCTCAAGATGGCGTCTTGAACGGCGGGACCTTAACAAGATGGCCGCCGGCATCCGACCAATCAACGGCGCCGACCTCACATGCCCTCACCAAGATGGCCGCCATCAACCCCTCACAAAGATGGCCGCCAGCATCCGACCAATCAGCGGCGCCGATCTCACCTGCCCTCACCATGATGGCCACCGACATCCGATCAATCTGCAGCGCCGACCTCACCTGCCCTCACCAAGATGGCCGCCATCAACCCCTCATAAAGATGGCCGATGGAACTCTCTGCCACAGATGGTAGTTGAGGTCACAGTTCATTGGCTATATTTAAGAGGGAGTTAGATGTGGCCCTTGTGGCTAAAGGGATCAGGGGGTATGGAGAGAAGGCAGGTACAGGATACTGAGTTGGATGATCAGCCATGATCATATTGAATGGCGAATGGTGCAGGCTCGATGGGCCGAATGGCCTCTACTCCTGCACCTATTGTCTATGTTTCTATGTTTAGAATGTGAGAGTGACGGACAGTGTGGAGTGGACGGGGAGATGAGATGAATTACGAAGATTCAGGAACTGGGGAAAAATATCTAAAACAGAGGCTGAGCAGCAATAAAAATGAATTGTATTTCTCTGCAGAATTCACACAATATGGGGAAATGAGTTGTTAACCCGGATTAAGGAAGGAGCCTGATTAGATTTCTTGTCACAATGAGGATGACTAACTCCTGAGCTGATGATGAGCTGCAAGTTGTGATTCCCTCCAGATGTTTTGCTGATAAATCTATGTTTTTGGATGTGGGCCTCAGTGTTTAGGCTTCCAGTTTTAACCCATGAGGATGTGACCATCCTTATTCCACCACTGATGGATGTGTTTAGTCTGGGTCTGCACTCAAGGTAGAACCTCCAGCAAACATTTTCTCAATCACTAGTTTTTCCCTCTGTCATTTGGGTGACGTTTCGGGTCGAGACCTTTCTACAGACCCAGACGTCACCCATTCTTTCTCTCCAGATGCTGCCTGTCCCGCTGATTTACTCCAGCATTTTGTGTCTCTCTTCATTATTCATTAAGTTTCAATGTCCTAGTAAAATCTAAAGCAGAACAGGCTGTAACAGTCTAATAAATGGTTGTAGGAGTGGAATATCACACGTTAGAAATTATTGAACACGGAGTTCCGTTTCTAGATCCCATTTAAACCACTCCTTTACCTGAAGTGAACCTGTAGTAAGGTCGCCTACCTTGTGGGAAGGGACTGATGAACGAGTCCAGAGACTTGGGCAGCAAAGCTCCAAGCACGGCGACACACTGAGTTCCCCAGTCTCACTCTGAGTCTTATGAAACTACAGGACCTTCCTCTTCCTCTCCTGCTCATGGTTCAGACATCACTTCTGTTGAAAGCGTTTGTGTCAGCGTAAAATCCATCTTGTAAAACCTTATTTCGGCAAAGGAAAATGGGAATTTACTGAGCTGAAACATGCATTGGATGCGTTGAGACATGGAACCTCATCTTTCTAAAGGTTATTGGAGGATAACAAATGTCAAGGGCATTGGGGAATGAGAGTATCTATTGTTTTGTAATGATGAGCAGGTGTCAATCTTCTTGCATCTGTAGTGATGTTCTGATTGAGTTTAGTTTTGAGACACAGAATGGAAACATGCCCTTCAGCCCTCCGTCCACGCCGACCACTGGTCACCCATTCACGCTCGTTCTGTTATCTCACTTTCCCATCCGCTCCCTACACACTACAGGCAATTTATGGAGGTCAAGCAATCTACAACCCCTCATTCGTGGCCACAGGGAGCGTGCTATCTCCACCCAGAGACCACCCGATCTCAGATTTGAACCCTGGTCTTCGGCACTGTGAGGCAGCAGCTCTAACATCTGTGCCACTGTGATTTGGGTGGTTTGGCAGTTTAACACTATGTGAGTTTTGGGTTGAGGAGAACACAAACGAGCAGATGTGATAATAAAAATGTTGTATTCCAATGTTGAGTGTAATTATCTCCTGAGTTTCACACAAGGTAAACCCACCAGTCACCAGCCTCATCATCATCCAATTTCTTCTGCAACTTTCAGTTTTCTCCAAATCAAACCGCACAGTTTGCACCAAGACCTTCACAACCTCTGGGAATAAATCACGTCCCTTCCAGTTCAATTCAGTTTAGTTCAGTGTCACGTTTCTGAGGTAAAGAGAAAAGCTTTTGCAGAATGCTAACCAGCCTGGAGAAAGACAAGTATAATTAATGCTATTTACAACTGAAGTTAGAATAGTTTCCAGTAACACATATTCAAGCAGATGACTGTGTGATGTTTGAAAGGTCTATGACAATGGCAAATGACAGAATCTGTTGTTTTGTAATAAATGGAACGGTCAATATTCTTCCCTGTTCATGCTGTAGTTGGTCCGATAGTTCAAACCAATATTCAATTGCATCAGATCATGGTGCAGGTTGGACTTAGGAGGTCACCAATGAGCTGTATATGATAATCAAGCTACTACAATTTTTCAAAGTAAGTCCAATATTGAGAGCAATTTTCTCCTCAGTTCTGAATTTCACTCAAGGTAGAACCTCCAGCAAACATTTTCACAATCACAAGTTTTTCCCCATGTCATTTGGTGTTCTCCAAGCCCAACCTCACAGAGTTGCGCCAAGATCCTCACAGCCTAGAGATATAGACACGAGAGATACATTGTGTTCCAGGTGGACACTGGCCCTATCCCCGAACTCTATCCCCATTACATTGATGACTGCATCGGTACTAGAAAATATATCCACAATATGCAAGCACAATCCATACCCAGAATTGCTTGGTCAAGTTAGTGGAGTGGCACAAATTGACCCAGTTAGTCACCATCATAACTTGGAAGTACATTGCTGATCCTTCGTTATTTGTGGGGCCTACTCCTATCATTTATGTCATTTACTAAACACCTCAGTGGTGAAATAAGGATGGTCACATCCTCATGGGTTAAAAATGGAAGCCTAAGCACTGAGGCCCACATCCAAAAACATAGATTTATAAGCAAAAATTCTGGAGGGAATCACAAAGTGCAGCTCATCATCAGCTCAGGAGTTAGTGTCGTCCTCATTGTGACAAGAAATCTAATCAGGCTCCTTCCTTAATCCGGGTTAACAACTCATTTCCTCCATATTGTGTGAATTCTGCAGAGAAATACAATTCATTTTTATTGCTGCTCACCCTCTGTTTTGATATTTTCCCCCAGCTCCTGAATCTTTCTCTTCGTAATTCATCATATCACCCCTTCCAACCCACACTGTCTGTCATTCTCACATTCTAAACATCACCCCCTGTCTTAACTGGTGCAAATGTCTCCGTTGAGGCACTTGCTGAGTTTCACAGCAGAAGTGTAAACAGGGCCTAACACAGATCCTTCCTCTTTTACGCTGATGTTATCTTCAGAAACAACTTATCTATTTACCGTTTACATTTAAAAGTAATTCCGTATAATTCTATTTATGTAATTTTTTAAATTACTATGAGAACAGAACATGGGGCATGTGTGCTGAGGATGCATTTATTATAAGGATAGTAACTAACTATTGCATTGTTGCTATCTTGACCAAAAAGCATAATTTTTAAAATTATTGTTGCTACTTCCCACTGATTAAAAAATAAAATAGTGGTGTTTCTATTGTTCCTATTGTCTATTGTCTATTGTGGTGTTTCTCTCTACTAAATTACTGCTCTTTATTGTTTTCTACATATTACATTTCCTGTTTGCTACTTGTTGGATGAAAATATTTCAATCTCCAACCTAGTTTGGTGTTTCCAGGTTCCAAAACAGTGTTTGGATATTTTAAAATAATTTATGCGATAAGACAATGTCTTTTTGAATTTATGTAAGTGAAATCATGGCAAACAAATCTATTGGAGATGATGGTGATGTACCATGTAGAATAGATAAGGGAGAAGATGTGGAGACCCAAGAGTTTGCAGATTCTGGAAACACGAGCAAAGGGAATTTGTGGATCAGGAATCATCTGTGGAAGTAAATGGACAGATGACCATTGGCAACTGAAGAAGGGTCACGATACAGGGTCATCTGCACATTTTCCTCGACAGATGCTGCCTGACCCACTGAGTCCCTCCAGCAGATTGTTTTTGTTTGTTTCAGGGAGAACAAGTGGATGTGTCCAATTTTCAGAAGGTCTTTGAATTTTTTAATATGTGGATTAGGCAATATTAAACAGGCATGAATTGAAAATGATTTGGCAGACAGGAAACAGAGAGAAGACTTCGTTAGGGTGGCAGTTGGTGATGAATGATCCAGAATCAATCCAGTTCTTGAGTCCGTTATTTTCAATGTTCATCAATGGTATTGACAAGGAAACAAATTTAATGTTTCTAAGATTGATGACATGAAACTGAGAGTAACTAGGAGAAGCAAAGAGGATGCAAAGAGGTTTCCAGGTGATGTCAGTCAGTTGAGTTACTTGCCAAATATACACAGATGCAGCAGAGAGTCATAGAGCTGTAGAGCATGGAAATAGACACATCGACCCAACGCACACATGCTGACCAAGATGTCCAACTGACCCCATCACAATTGGCTGTGCCTGGCCCATGTCTCTCCAAACATGTCTTTGTGCTCTCCTTACCGGAGAAAGGGTTTTTCAGCCACAGATGTAATGCAGCCAAGGCTGACCAGACTGATTCCTGGAATGGCAGGACTAATGTGCAAGGAGAGGAGGAGCTGACTGAGCCAGTAGTCACTGGAGTTTGGAAGACTTAAACATGACCTCTTTAAATTAAACAACATTCAAAGCAGAGCTAGACAGACTCGATACATAAAGATATTTCCAGTTACTGTAGGATCTGGAACAAGGGGTTTTGGACTCAAGATAAGGTGTGAAACATTTAGGGCTGAGACATTGTGGTTAAATTGCAAGACAGCTCTTCCTGCAGGCTTGACCATTGCTCTGAATTTTGCATCAGGTCCTGAATCATTCAGAGCAATGGGCAAGGCTGCATGAAGAGCTATCTTGCAGTTTAACCACAATGATTTGTCTATTCTGAGCTCTGGGCTGTTTCGATTCCTATTTTTTATCTCAACTAAATTTCGAGTGTTTAGTAAATGACGTGTTTAGTAAATGAGGTGTTTAGTAAATGATGTAAATGATAGGAGTAGGCCCCACAAATAACGAAGGATCAGCAATGTATTTCCAAGTTATGATGGTGACTAACTGGGTCAATTTGTGCCACTGCTAACTTGACCAAGCAATTCTGGGTATGGATTGTGCTTGCATATTGTGGATATATTTTCTAGCACCGATGCAGTCATCAATGTAATGGGGATAGAGTTCGGGGATAGGGCCAGTGTACACCTGGAACACAATGTATCTCTCGTGTCTATATCTCTAGGCTGTGAAGATCTTGGTGCAAATCTGTGAGGTTGGGCTTGGAGAACACCAAATGACAGAGGGAAAAACTAGTGATTGTGAAAATGTTTGCTGGAGGTTCTACCTTGAGTGAAATTCAGAACTGAGGAGAAAATTGCTCTCAATATTGGACTTACTTAGAAAATTTTTAGTAGTTTGATTATCATATGCAGCTCATTGGTGACCTCCTAAGTCCAACCTCCACCATGATCTGATGCAATTGAATATTGGTTTGAACTATCGGACCAACTACAGCATGAACAGGCAAGAATATTGACCGTTCCATTTATTACAAAACAACAGATTCTGTCATTTGCCATTATCATAGACCTTTCAAACATCACACAGTCATCTGCTTGAATATGTGTTACTGGAAACTATTCTAACTTCAGTTGTGAATAGCATTCATTATACTTGTCTTTCTCCAGGCTGGTTAGCACTCTGCAAAAGCTTTTCTCTTTACCTCAGAAACGTGACACTGAACTAAACTGAATTGAACTGGAAGGGACGTGATTTATTCCCAGAGGTTGTGAAGGTCTTGGTGCAAACTGTGCGGTTTGATTTGGAGAAAACTGAAAGTTGCAGAAGAAATTGGATGATCATGAGGATGGTGACTGGTTGGTTTACCTTGTGTGAAACTCAGGAGATACTTACACACAACATTGCAATAACTGAGTAAATACAGCATTTTTATTATTACATCCACTCGATATTAAATTAAATGTATGATTTCTATAACTTTCAATACACTTTAAGGAATTCTTTAGACTGATTTAAATTGCTGCAGACACAACAAGAGCTGCAAGCAGAAATAGTGGATGCATTAGTGATAATTTTTCAAATCTCTTTAGATTCTGGAGTAGTTCCTGAGGATTGGAGGGTAGCTAATGTAACCCCACTTTTTAAAAAGGGAGGGAGAGAGAAAATGGGGAATTACAGACCAGTTAGTCTAACATCGGTAGCGGGGAAACTGCTAGAGTCAGTTATTAAAGATGGGATAGCAGCACATTTGGAAAGTGGTGAAATTATTGGACAATATCAGCATGGATTTACGAAAGGTAAATCATGTCTGACGAACCTTATAGAATTTTTCGAGGATGTAACTAGTAGAGTGGATAAGGGAGAACCAGTGGATGTGTTATATCTGATGGCTTTCGACAAGGTCCCTCATAAGAGATTAGTATACAAACTTAAAGCACATGGTATTCGGGGTTCAGTATTGATGTGGATGGAGAACTGGCTGGCAAACATGAAGCAAAGAGTAGGAGTAAACGGGTCCTTTTCACAATGGCAGGCAGTGACTAGTGGGGTACCGCAAGGCTCACTGCTGGGACCCCAGCTATTTACAATATATATTATTGATTTGGATGAGGGAATTGAATGCAACATCTCCAAGTTTGCGGATGACACGAAGCTGGGGGGCAGTGTTAGCTGTGAGGAGGATGCTAGGAGGGTGAAAGGTGACTTGGATAGGCTGGGTGAGTGGGCAAATGCATGGCAGATGCAGTATAATGTGCATAAATGTGAGGTTATCCACTTTGGTGGCAAAAACAGGAAAGTAGACTATTATCTGGATGGTGGCCAATTAGGAAAAGGGGAGATGCAACGAGACCTGGGTGTCATGGTACACCAGTCATTGAAAGTAGGCATGCAGGTGCAGCAAGCAGTGAAGAAAGCGAATGGTACGTTAGCATTCATAGCAAAAGGATTTGAGTATAGGAGCAGGGAGGTTCTACTGTAGTTGTACAGGGTCTTGGTGAGACCACACCTGGAGTATTGCATACAGTTTTGGTCTCCAAATCTGAGGAAAGACATTCTTGCCATAGAGGGAGTACAGAGAAGGTTCACCAGACTGATTCCTGGGATGTCAGGACTTTCATATGAAGAAAGACTGGATAGACTCGGCTTGTACCCGCTAGAATTTAGAAGATTGAGGGGGGATCTTACTGAAACTTACAAAATTCTTAAGGGGTTGGACAGGCTAGATGCAGGTAGATTGTTCCCGATGTTGGGGAAGTCCAGGACAAGGGGTCACAGTTTAAGGATAAGGGGGAAGTCTTTTAGGACCGAGATGAGAAAAACATTTTTCACACAGAGAGTGGTGAATCTGTGGAATTCTCTGCCACAGAAGGTAGTTGAGGCCAGTTCATTGGCTATATTTAAGAGGGAGTTAGATGTGGCCCTTGTGGCTAAAGGGATCAGGGGGTATGGAGAGAAGGCAGGTACAGGATACTGAGTTGGATGATCAGCCATGATCACATTGAATGGCGGTGCAGGCTCGAAAGGCCGAATGACCTACTCCTGCACATATTTTCTATGTTTCTATGTTCAAGATGTAGCGTCTCGGACATGTTTATAATGATTACGTAAAATAATTGACATCTGCTGCTATGTATGCTTCCATATAACTTTATATAACTTATATAACTCAATATAAGCAAGACGGCTCTTAGGGAGCGGCAGTGAGGCAGCGGCCTTGTGAGGGAAGTGCCCTGTGAGAAAAGTGAGAGTCTTTGGCTCGAGAGTTTTCGGCGAGGAGGCTGAGGAGAGGAATTCCACAAAGTCACAACTCTCTGGTTTGAAAAGTTTTTTCTCAACTCAGTCTTAAATGACCTCCCCTTTATTCTAAGACTGTGGCCCCTGGTTCTGGACTCGCCCAACATTGGGAACATTTTTCCTGCATCCAGCTTGTCCAGTCCTTTTATAATTTTATACGTTTCTATAAGATTCCCCCTCATCCTTCCAAACTCCAGTGAATACAAGCCTAGTCTTTTCAATCTATCCTCATACGACAGTCCCGCCATCCCAGGGATCAATCTCGTGAACCTACGCTGCACTGCCTCAATCACAAGGATGTCCATCCTCAAATTAGGAGACCAAAACTTTACACAAACTCCAGATGTGGTCTCACCAGAGCCCTGTACAACTGCAGAAGAACCTCTTTACTCCTGAATCCCCTTGTATGAAGGCCAACATTCCATTAGCTTTCTTTCCTGCCTGCTGTACCTGTAAGCCAACTTTCAGTGACCGGTGTACAAGGACACCCAGGTCTCGCTGTACCTCCCCCTTACCTAACCTAACTCCATTGAGATAATAATCTGTACCCTTGTTTTTGCTGCCAAAGTGGATAACCTCACATTTATCTATATTATACTGCATCTGCCCACTCAATCTGTCCAGGTCACCCTGCACCCTCCTAACATCCTCTTCACAGTTCACACTGCCACCCAGCTTTGTGTCATCCGCAAACTTGCTAGTGTTGCTCCTAATTCCCTCTTCCAAATCATTAATATATATGGTAAACAGTTGCGGCTCCAACACCGAGCCTTGCGGCACTCCACTCGCCACTGCCTGCCATTCTGAAAAGGACCCGTTCACTCCTACTCTTTGCTTCCAGTCTGCCAACCAATTTTATATCCATGTCAACACACTACCCCCAATACATGTGCTCTAATTATAGTCACCAGTCTCCCGTGCGGGACCTTATCAAAGGCTTTCTGAAAGTTTAGATACACTACATCCACTGGCACCCCTTAATCCATTTTATTTGTCACATCCTCAAAAAACTCCAGAAGATTAGTCAAGCATGATTTCCCTTTCATAAATCCATGATGACTTGGACTAATCCTTTTACTGCTATCCAAATGCCCCATTATTACCTCTTTAATAATTGACTCCAGCATCTTTCCCACCACCGAAGACAGGCTAACTGGTCTGTAATTCCCCGTTTTCTCTCTCGCTCCTTTCTTGAAAAGTGGGATAACATTAGCTATCCTCCAATCCACAGGAACTGATCCTGAATCTATTGAACATTGGAAAATGATCACCAATGCGTCCATATAACCATATAACTATATAACCATTACAGCACGGAAACAGGCCATCTCGGCCCTTCAAGTCCGTTGCGGATTTAAAAAAAATTTTTTTAAAAATAAATACTTCCCACTAGTCCCATCTACCTGCACTCAGACCATAATCCTCCATTCCTTTCCCGTCCATATACCCATCCAATCTATTTTTTAAGTATAAAATCGAACCAGCCTCCACCACTTCCACTGGAAGCTCATTCCACACAGCTACCACTCTCTGAGTAAAGATGTTCCCCCTAATGTTACCCCTAAACTTCTGTCCCTTAATGCTCGTCATGTCCCCTTGTTTGAATCTTCCCTACTCTCAATGGGAAAAGCTTATCCACGTCAACTCTGTCTATCCCTCTCATCATTTAAAGACCTCTATTAAGTCTCCTCTTAACCTTCTGCGCTCCAAAGAATAAAGACCTAACTTGTTCAACCTTTCTCTGTAACTTAGTTGCTGAAACCCAGGCAATATTCTAGTAAACCTCCTCTGTACTCTCTCTATTTTGTTGACATCCTTCCTATAATTAGGCTACCAAAATTGTACTCCGTACTCCAGAATTGGCCTCACCAATGCCTTGTACAATTTTAACATTACATCCCAACTCCTATATTCAATGCTCTGATTTATAAAGGCCAGCACCCCAAAAGCTTTCTTTACCACCCTATCTACATGAGATTCCACCTTCAGGGAACTATGCACAGTTATTCCTATATCCCTCTGTTCAACTGCATTCCTCAATTCTCTACCATTTACCATGTACGTCCTATTTTGATTTGTCCTGCCGAGATGTTGTACCTCACATTTATCAGCATTAAACTCCATCTGCCATCTTTCAGCCCACTCTTCCAAACGGCCTAAATCTCTCTGTAGACTTTGAAAATCTACTTCATTATCCACCACACCACCTATCTTAGTATCATCTGCATACTTACTAATCCAATTTTCCACACCATCATCCAGATCATTGTTGTACATGACAAACAACTGTGGATCCAACACAGACCCCTGAGGCACCCCACTAGTCACCAGCCTCCAACCTGACAAACAGCCATCCACCATTACTCTCTGGCATCTCCCATTCAGCCACTGTTGAATCCATCTTGCTCCTCCACCATTAACACCCAACAATTTAATCTACTTAACCAACCTTCCATGAGGAACCTTGTCAAAGGCCTTACTGAAGTCCATATGGACAACATCCACTGCTTTACCCTCATCAATTTCCCTAGTAACCTCTTCAAAAAATTCAAGATTAGTCAAACATGACCTTCCAGGCACAAATCCATGTTGGCTGTTCCTAATCAGACCCTGTTTATCTAGATGATTATATATATTATCTCTAAGTATCCTTTCCATTAATTTGCCCACCACTGACGTCAAACTAACAGGTCTATAATTGCTAGGTTTACTCTTAGAACCCTTTTAAAACAATGGAACAACATGCGCAATACGCCAATCCTCCGGCACTATTCCCGTTTCTAATGACATTTGAAATATTTCTGTCATAGCCCCTGCTATTTCTACACTAACTTCCCTCAATGTCCATGGGAATATCCTGTCAGGACCTGGAGACTTATCCATTTTTATATTTTTCAAAAGTGTGAGTACTTCCTCTTCTTTGAATCTCATAGTTTCCATAGCTACTCTACTTGTTTCCCTTACCTCACATAATTCAATATCCTTCTCCTTGGTGAATACCGAAGAAAAGAAATTGTTCAATATCTCCCCCATCTCTTTTGGCTCTGCACATAGCTGTCCACTCTGATACTCTAATGGACCAATTTTATCCCTCGTTATCCTTTTGCTATTAATATAGCTGTAGAAACCCTTTGGATTTACTTTCACCTTACTTGCCAAAGCAACCTCATATCTTCTTTCAGCTTTTCTAATTTCTCTCTTAAGATTCTTTTAACATTTTTTATACTCTTCAGGCAACTCATTTACTCCATGCTGCCTATAATTATTGTAGATCTCCCTCTTTTTCCGAACCAAGTGTCCAATTTCCCTTGAAAACCATGACTCTTTCCAATTTTTACTCTTTCCTTTCAACCGAACAGGGAGATAAAGATTCTGTACTCTTAAAATTTCACTTTAAATGTCCTCCATTTCTCTTCTACATCCTTCCCATAAAACAAAATGTCCCAATTCACTCCTTTTAAATCCTTTCGCATCTCCTCAAAGTTAGCCTTTCTCCAATCAAAAATCTCAACCCTTGGTCCAGTTCTGACCTTCTCCATAATTATATTGAAACTAATGGTATTGTGATCACTGGACCCGAAGTGCTCCCCAACGCATATCTCCGCCACCTGCCCTGTCTCATTTCCTAACAGGAGGTCCAGCACTGCCCCTTCTCTAGTAGGTACCTCTATGTATTGCTGCAAAAAACTATCCTGCACACATTTTACAAACTCCAAACCATCCAGCCCTTTTACAGAATGTGTTTCTCAGTCTATGTGTGGAAAATTGAAATCTCCCACAATCACTACCTTGTGCTTACTACTAATATCTGCTATCTCCTTACATATTTGCTCTTCCAATTCTCGCTCCCCATTAGGCGGTCTATAATACACCCCTATAAGTGTTGCTACACCTTTCCCATTTCTTTGTTCCACCCAAATAGCCTCCCTAGACGAGCCCTCCAATCTATCCTGCCAAAGCACTGCTGTAATATCTTCCCTGACAAGCAACGCAACACGTCTACCTCTTGCCCCTCCAATTCTATCACACCTGAAGCAACAAAATCCTGGAATATTTAGTTTCCAATCACAGCCATCCTGCAACCATGTTTCACTAATCGCCACAACATCATACTTCCAGGTGTCAATCCAGGCTCTAAGCTCATCCACCTTTCTTACAATGCTCCTAGCATTAAAATAGACACATTTAAGAAACCCACCACTACTTATTCTCTGTTTATTATCTTTTTCTTCTTTCTCCCCTACATGTTGGGTCTGAGTGCTTCCCTTCTCTGCCTCCTGCCTCACACAATGACGACTAGCTTTCTCTATTTGAGTCCCTCTCCCCAACCGTTCTAGTTTAAAGTCTCCCCAGTAGCCTTTGCAAATCTCGCCGCCAGGATATTGGTTCCCCTCGGGTTCAAGTGCAACCTGTACTTTTTGTACAGGTCACACCTTTCCCAAAAGAGGTCCCAATGATCCAGAAACTTGAATCCCTGCCCGCTGCACCAGTCCCTCAGCCACAAATTTATCCTCCACCTCACTCCATTCCTACTCTCACTGTTGCGTGGCACAGGCAGTAATCCTGAGATTGTTACTTTTGCGGTCCTTTTCCTTAACTTTCTTCCTAACTCCCTAAATTCTCCTTTCAGGACCTCTTCTGTTTTTCTACCTATGTCATTGGTACCTATATGTACCACGACCTCAGGCTCCTCTCCCTCCCATTTCAGGATATCTTGGACACGTTCAGACACATCCCAGACCCTGGCACCAGGGAGGCAAACTACCATCCGGGTCTCCTGACTGCGTTCACAGAATCGCCTAATCCACATTAGGCAGGAAATGGTGTTGGATAGACTGATGGGACTGAAGGCTGATCAATCCCTAGGGCCTGATGGTCTGCATCCCAGGGTACTTAAGGAAGTGGCTCTAGAAATCGTGGATGCATTGGTGGTAATTTTCCAATGTTCTATAGACTCAGGATCAGTTCCTGTGGATTGGAGGGTAGCTAATGTTATCCTACTTTTTAAGAAAGGCGGGAGAGAGAATACAGGGAATTATAGACCAGTTAGCCTGACATCGGTGGTGGGGAAGATGCTGGAATCAATTATGAAAGTTGGGTACCGCAAGGCTCGGTGCTGGGACCGCAGCTATTTACAATATACATCAATGATTTGGATGAAGGGATTCAAAGTAACATTAGAAAATGTGCAGATGACTCAAAGCTGGGTGGCAGTGTGAACTGTGAGGAGGATGCTATGAGAATGCAGGGTGACTCGGACAGGTTGGGGGAGTGGGCAGATGCATGGCAGATGAAGTTTAATGCAGATAAATGTGAGGTTATCCACTTTGGTAGCAAAAACAGCAAGGCAGATTACTATCTAAATGGCGTCAAGTTGGGAAAAGGGGAAGTACAACGGGATCTGGGGGGTCCTTGTTCATCAGTCTATGAAAGTAAGCATGTAGGTACAACAGGCAGTGAAGAAAGCAAATTGCATGTTGGTCTTTATAACAAGAGGAGGAATATAGGAGCAAAGAGGTCCTTCTGCAGTTGTACAGGGCCCTAGTGAGACCACACCTGGAGTATTAAGTGCAGTTTTGGTCCCCTAATTTGAGGAAGGACATTCTTGCTATTGAGGGAGCCCAGCGTAGGTTTACAAGGTTAATTTGACGCCGTTTAGATAGTAATCTGCCTTCCTGTTTTTGCTACCAAAGTGGATAACCTCACATTTATCCGCATTAAACTTCATCTGCCATGCATCTGCCCACTCCCCCAACCTGTCCAAGTCACCCTGCATTCTCATAGCATCCTCCTCACAGTTCACATTGCCACCCAGCTTTGTATCATCTGCAAATTTGCTAATGTTACTTTGAATCCCTTCATCCAAATCATTGATGTATATTGTAAATAGTTGCGGTCCCAGCACCGAGCCTTGCGGTACCCCACTAGTCACTGCCTGCCATTCTGAAAGGGACCCGCTAATCCCTATTCTTTGTTTCCTGTCTGCCAACCACTTCTCTATCCATGTCAGCACTCTACCCCCAATACCATGTGCCTTAATTTTGCCCACTAATCTCCTATGTGGGACCTTATCAAATTCTTTCTGAAAGTCCAGGTACACTGCATCCACTGGCTCTTGTCCATTTTCCTAGTTACATCCTCAAAAAATTCCAGAAGATTTAGTCAAGCATGATTTCCCCTTCGTAAATCCATGCTGACTTGTAGGTACCTCCTGTTACTGCTATCCAAATGTGCGGCTATCTCATCTTTTATAATTGACTCCAGCATCTACCCCACCACCGATGACAGGCTAACTGGTCTATAATCCCGTTTTCTCTCTCCCGCCTTTCTTAAAAAGTGGGATAACATTAGCTACCCTCCAATCCACAGGAACTGATCCTGAATCTATTGAACATTGGAAAAAAAATAGAATCATTTGAAAGAATAATAACATTAGCTTTATTCATTGGAAAGAATAAACTGAATTTGAATAGTCAAGAGAAACACCGCTATTTTAGATTTTAATCAGTCGGATGTAGCAAAAACAATGACATTTGTTCCCTTTTTAGTGAAGACACCATCATTGTAATAGGAGAACACATTTCACAATAACATTTGAAGAAGTACATCAGTTTTGCAAACTACATTTCAATCATTTAATCCCGTTCATTTAATCCACTATTACCAATGAAGAATAATGTCTGAAGTTTACTGACCTTCTGCAGAGGAACTTGTGTGGAATTCTGGAGAAGCAGCAACGTGGCTTTGAGCCCAGCACAGGACAAGCTGAGGTTCCCTCACACTGCACAGTAACTGACACTGCCTCTTGTCAAACTAAATGACACTCCCCCTCCAGCTCAGGTTTCCGGCACCACTGGTGTTGATACAAATGGGTTCAGATATAGAATTATACAACAAATAAAGATTCCATCTGGAATCGAACTTGCACCTTTGCGATTTTGAACATTTCGAATGGATCTCAAATGGGAGAGCTCCAGGTGCTTTGCTGCATCCTGCTGGGCCTGATGTTTGACGAGAGAGTACATGCAATCCAGGGAGGTCCTGCCATTTCATGATGAAAAAACCTCCATAGAGGGTTGTGTTCATTAAACATGCTGGCAATTCCATTGCACCCATTAGGATAAACTGAACCATTCCCGGAGAGAGGATTGGTCCTGGTGAAAGGAGAAAGAGCATACTGTTTCCTCACTTGCCTCTTCATGGGAAGGAGCCCACAGATTTCACCATGGGAAGCTTTCACTGTCCTAATGAATGCCCACCATTATTGGTCAGCTGAGCAAAATCTCAAATGACATTAAAAGAAGCAAGAGTACAGAGTGTACACTGGGTGTGGACCTCAGCATCCATCATTGGGAGTGGCTTGGTCACACGACCACTCACTGAGATGGCCGAACCCTGAAGGATGTGTCTGCCAGGCTCTTTCTACAGCAGGTAGAGAATGAGCCAACACAAGGGATTGACCTACTTGACCTCCTCCTCTCCTGTCCACCTGCAACAGGTGAATCTGTTGACCATGGCTTTGGCAGAAATCAGAAGACCATTGCACAGTTCTCATTGATGACAATGTTTTCTCATTACACCAAAGTCATCCCATATTTCTCTGACTGGCACAACAGTTTTTGATGTCATCTTCCCAAAGGAGCTGCAGAGGCTGAGACATTGACTATGTTCAAGGTAGAGGATGATTGACTATAAACTCAACAGAAGTCAGGAGGCGTGGGGAAAGTGGGAAGGTGGTGTTGAGACCAATATTGGATCAGCTGTATGGGCCTGAAAAATTGTGCTCCCTCAGACTTTATTCCTGGGAGTGCAGGAGGCTGAGAGAGTTGAATTATTGAGGGGAATAGATAGGCTGAATGAACAGAGCCTTTTACCCAGTGTGGGGGTATCAAGAACCAGAGGACACGGGTTTGAGGTGAGATGATAAGGTTTAATATGAACACGAAGGGCATCCTTTACATTCAAAGGATAAAAGATTCAAACAAGAGGAGTTGAGTATAGAAGCAAAGAGGTACTTCTGCAGTTGTACAGAACCCTAGTGAGACCCCACCTGGAGTATTGTGTGCAGTTTTGGTCTCCAAATTTGAGGAAGGACATTCTTGCTATTGAGGGAGTGCAGCACAGGTTTACAAGGTTAATTCCCGGGATGACGGGACTGTCATATGCTGAGAGAATGGAGCGGCTGGGCTTGTATGCTCTGGAATTTTGAAGGATGAGAGGATATCTTATTGAAACATATAAGATTATTAAGGGTTTGGACACGCTAGAGGCAGGAAACATGTTCCTGATGTTGGGAGAGTCCAGAACCAGGGACCACAGTTTAAGAATAAGGGGCAAGCCATTTAGAACGGAGATGAGGAAAAACTTTTTCACACAGAAGGTTGTGAATATGTGGAATTCTCTGCCTCAGAGGGTTGTGGAGGCCGGTTTGCTGGATGCTTTCAAGAGAGAGCTAGATAGGGCTCTTGAAGATAGAGGAGTCAGGGGATAAGGAGAGAAGGCAGGAACGGGGTACTGATTGTGGATGATCAGCCATGATCACATTGAATGGCGGTGCTGGCTTGAAGGGCCGAATTGCCTACTCCTGCACCTATTGTCTATAAAGGGTAGTAGGTATATGTGATGAGCTGCCAGAGGAGGTAGTTGAAGCAAGTACTAACATTTCAATTAAAAGACACTTGAACAGGTTCATGGAAAGGAAAGGTTTCGAGGGATATGGGGCAAATGGAACTAAGTTTGATGAGGAAACTAGGTCAGCATTGACGAGTTGCAGCTGTTTCTGTGCTGTACAACTCTGTGGTTCCATGACTCTGACTAAGTCCTGATAGCTGTGTGAGAGCATCTTCACCAAAAGTATTGCAGAACTTCAAGAAGGCAACTCACCACCATCTTCTCCAAGGTAGTTAGGGATGGATAATAAATATTGACTTTGATGCTGATATTAGAAAAAACTAATTGGAATAAATCTTCTCCTTTGCACCATACTGTAGATTATCTACCACAATTTATCCCAATCACTGACAAACACAGATACTTGAGCTTCTCTGTCTTTTAGTTACTATCCTTATAATCAATGCATCCTCAGCACACACAGATATGTTCTGTTCTCACGTATTTAAAACAAATTACACAATAGAATTATATGGAATTACTTTTAAATGTAATGGGTAATTAGAGAAGTTGTATCTGAAGATAACATCAGCGTAAAAGAGGAAGGATCTGTGTTAGGCTCTGTTTACACTTCTGCTTGCACCAGATAAGACAGTGTGTGATACAATACAATACCGTTTATTGCCATTTGAACCTCAAATGAAGTTCAAACGAAATTTGGGTTTCTGCAGTCATACAAACAAGTAAAAAGAACCAAGACACAACACAATTTACACAAACATCCATCACAGTGAATCTCCTCCTCACTGTGATGGAAGGCAAAGTCTTATCTCTCCCCTGCACTCCCCATTCTCCTCCCGATGTCAAAGTCAAAGCCCCAGGCGGGCGATGGTAAATAAGTCCCGCGGCCATTAAAGCCGGGCCGGGCGATGCAAGGCCGCGCTCCATGTCTTGATGTTGGAGCCCCCGGCGGGCGCTAGCAAGTCCAGCAGCCATTTTAAAGCCACGCCGGGCGATGTAAGACCCCGCTCCAGGTCATCTTCAACCCCGCAACTCGGGCGGGAGAACTCGCCGTTGCGGGAGCCCCGAAAAGCGGTCTCCCACCAGGGACCCGCGAGCTCCCGATGTCACCGTCCACCGGGCCGGCGGATGGAGTCTCCGAATCTCCGGGGTCGGGCCGCAGCAGCGCGCCACCACAGCTCCTCCCGTTCCGAACTCGGCCAGCTCCGCGATGGTGAGTAAGTCCGCCGGCTCCGCGACTGGAGCCCCAGGTCGTTCCGGTTGGAGGCCTCTCCACGGCGCTAGGCCCCAACGACAACGGAGACCCGACTGAGAAAGGTCTGGTCTCCCGTGCAGGGAAAAGATTTTAAAAGTTTCCCCCACCCCCCCCCCCCCCCCCCGTTCCACGCCCCCCACACATACCCAGTTAAAAAAACACTATAAACAAAACTCAAACGAAACAAGAAGAAAAACTGAAAAAGACAGACGGACTGCAGAGGCCGCTGCAACGTGAGTCGCGTCGCCCACCCACCAGTGTTGAGGTCATTGGTGATCCCAGTGTTTAGAATGTGAGAGTGACAGACAGTGTGGGTTGGAGGGGGAGCTGAGATGAATTAAGAAGAGAAATATTCAGGAGCTGGGGAAAAATATCAAAACAGAGGGTGAGCAGCAATAAAAATGAACTTTATTTCTCTGCAGAATTCACACAATATGGGGGGAAATGATTTGTTAACCCGGATTAAGGAAGGAGCCTGATTAGATTTCTTCTCACAATGCGGACAAGACTAACTGCTGAGCTGATGATGAGGTGCCCTTTCTGATTCCATCCAGATTGTTTGCTTAGAAATCAATTGTTTAGGATGTGGGCCTCACTGCTCAGGCTTCCATTTTTAGCCCATGAGGATGTGAACATCCTTACGTAGCCAGTGAATGATGCTCCCACTGTGCTCTTGATAGGAATGAAGGAACAACAATGGATTTCCAAGTCATGACTGGAGAGGCACCCACAGCATGTGGTGATCCCATGGGCCTGTTGCCATTGTCTTTCTTGGTTGATGGGATCACTGATATGAGAGGTGTTATTGAAGTAGCCTTGGCAATGAACATTGAGACACCTTGCGGTGGTTGATTGAGACCGAGATCACTGTACACAAGTGGAGGAAACAAAGAAGATTACTGTAATAGATGGGGACATGCTATGTCCTGGATGATGTTGTGCTTCTTCAGTATCACTGGAGTAACATTCATCAAGGCATTGCACCCTCCTGAATTGGGCCTTGCCGCTGATGGAGAGGTTTTGTGGTGTCAGGAATTGCTTGCCCCATGATAACAAGAAATGAATCACCTTTCCTTTATCGATACTGCTTCTTAATGCTGCAACTCCATACCTAGTATAACTGTGGGAGTACTTTCACCGGAAGGAATGGAAAGGTTTAGGAAAGCAATCTACCACTGTCTTGAGTACAATTAACAATGGGGGGGAAACCACTAACCTTGACAGTGATGCTCAAATTGTCGAGAATAACTGAATGAGTAAAGAAATGCTTCACAAGTAAAATCAAGTACACCTGGATTAATGATATTCAAATACTTACAAATACTTTATAATTTTGGAGGTTCCACAACACTTGTAAAGGGAGCAGTGTCAATAGAACCTCTTCTCAATCTCTCTTAAATCCCCACTACCCAGCTTCCTAACAATCTCAACCTTTTCTTTACTTTTGTCAAAATCCACAGAGTGAAATTGTTCAGTTTAAAATTATCCAAGTTTCTCCTCTCCCTCTAGTGACTAACCTCATGTTCCCATATCTCACCTGACATAGAAACAGAGAAACATAGACAATAGGTGCAGGAGTAGGCCATTTGGCCCTTCGAGCCAGCACCGCCATTCATTGTGATCATGGCTGATCATCCACAATCAGTAGCCTGTTCCTGCCTTCTCCCCATATCCCTTGATTCTGCTCGCCCCTAGAGCTCTATCTAACTCTCTTTGAAATTCATCCAGTAAAATGGCATCTACTGTCTTCTGTGACTGAAATCCTAACGGGAATCCCAAAATTCCCAGCCGCTCCACACTGCTGCTGTGTCCGTTGCCTGAATCCCACATTCATAGAAACATAGAACATAGGTGCAGGAGTAGGCCATTCGGCCCTTCGAGCTAGCACTGTCATGCAATATGATCATGGCTGATCATCCAGAATCAGTACCCCGTTCCTGCTTTCTCCCCGTACCCCTTGATTCCGATAGCCCTAAGAGCTAAATCTTACTCTCTCTTGAAAACGTCCAGTGAATTGTCCTCCACTGCCTTCAGTGGCAGAGAATTTCACAGATTCACAACTCTCAGGGTGAAAAATTATTTTCCCATCTCAGTTTTAAATGGCATCCCCTTTATTTTTAGACTGTGGAAAAACCTGCAGAAGGAACTCTTTACTCCTGTACTCAAATCTTCTCATTATGAAGGCCAACATTGCATTAGCTTTCTTCACTGCCTGCTGTACCTGCATGTTTACTTTCATTGACTGTGTACAAGGACACCCAATTCTCATTGTGCTTCTCTTTTTCCTAATCTGACACCATTGAGATAATAATCTGCCTCCTTGTTCTTGCCACCATAGTGGATACTCTCACATTTATCTACATTATACTGCATCTGCCACTCATTCAACCTGTACCATCCTCTTCGCAATCTTACTTTTGGCTGAAACATCAATCAAATTAGATCAAATAGAAGAAGTTGTCCTCCAACTTTAGACTGTGCATGCCATACGCAAGAAGAGAAGAAGAAGGCTGAAACATCTCATGGTCAAGTTGGTTTACAAACCAACTCTCCCGTGCAGTCTCCTGCTGTGGGGCTGTAACTTGTGCTCTGCGGACAGCACAGTTTGTTTACAAAACTATCCTTTTCAATTCAAAACTGATTACTGCATGTAGCCTACATTTGAATTACATTTGAAGACTGGTTTTCATTTGTACTAATGCTTGCTTACCACATAATAACTTAAAGAATAACTTTGTCGAACAACCTCTAAATGGTGTCATTGCATTGAACTGGGACTGGAGTTGGGGCTGCAGAAAGGCAGGGAGCAGTAGGGGGAGGAGTGGGGTTCAAGCATTGAATGGTGGACCTCAGTCACCATGGCAATGGGTTCATGTGAGAAACTGAAGCATTTAACTATTGCAAAAGTATGTGGCTTTTATTTCCCTTAAAAATATATTGGGTAATATTCCTGAAAGCATTATCATTAATAATTTAGTTCTCATACCTGGGATGTGAGGTTGCTACAAAGCCAGTATTTATTGCCCATCCCTAATTGCCCCCTGAACATAGTGGAGGGCGGAACCATCTCACAGGACAGTTAAGAGCCAACCACATTGCTATAGGCCTGGAATCACGTGGATGTCAAATCAGGTGAGTTTTCCTCACCAGAAGGGCATTGTGATCCAGGTGGGTTTGCCAGCAATCTGGTGCCTTCACAGTCAACATCATTGAATCTGGAACTTAATTCATGAATTAATTATTCATTTTTATTTCAATTCCCCAGATTCCAAAGCAGGATTTGGATTCATATTTCCAGATGGAGAATCAAGCCCTCTTCATATTGAATCACCAGAACTCGACACTGTCGTCTCTATAGTCTCTCTATTAGTTTCTCATTGAGCTGTGCTTTCCCAAGGTAATACTCTTTGCAAACTGGTGGATAAATTGCTCCCAGTGTCTCAGTAAACAAATATGCATGCGGAATGGCCACAATTTTTGTGTGTCTGATCCAGAAAATACATGCCCTTTCTGCAAGCACAATCCACACCCAGAAATGCTTGGTCACGTTAGCGGAGTGGCACAAATAGACCCGTAAACTGTTATAATTCTGTTCAATCCTGACAAATGGTTTTATAAAATGTGAAAGTGCTCAGGAATATGATAGATTTTCTAAATACCATCTGCTTGATTATTGATCTCCGAATTGTATAGGGGCTATGAAAATATAAACAAACTCGGCTGGAGATGGCAAGGGAAGCTACAGTATGTGTCCATACTGCAGCATGTGGGAGTTAGTGATCAGTGCAACTCTCTTCGGTATGTCCATGTCTGCATGAAAGGATTCTGCCTTCAATCGCTTGCGCTCTACATCAGTGATGTAGTCAACTATTTATAATATATATTCATGATTTAGATGATGGAATTAAAAGTAGCACTAGCAAATTAGCAGATGACACAAAGCTGGGTGGCATTATGAACTGCGAAGAGGATGTTACAGGTTGAGTGAGTGGCAGATGCATGGCAGATGCAGTATAATGTAGATAAATGTGAGAGTATCCACTATGGTGGCAGAACAAGGAGGCAGATTATTATCTCAATGGGGTCAGATTATGAAAAAGAGAAGCACAATGAGAATTGGGTGTCCTTGTACACCAGTCAATGAAAGTAGACATGCAGGTACAGCAGGCAGTGAAGAAAGCTAATGGCATGTTGGCCTTCATAATGAGAAGATTTGAGTATAGGAGTAAAGAGTTCCTTCTGCAGTTTTTTTTCCACAGTCTAAAAATAAAGGGGAGGCCATTTAAAACTGAGATGAGAAAACAATTTTCACCCAGAGAGTTGTGAAGCTGTGAAATTCTCTGCCACTGAAGGCAGTGGAGGACAATTCACTGGTCGTTAGATTTAGCTCTTAGTGCTAACGGAATCAAGGGGTATGGGGAGAAAGCAGGAACGGGGTACTGATTCTGGATGATCAGCCGTGATCATATTGAATGACAGTGCTGGCTCGAAGGGCCAAATGGCCTACTCCTGCACCTATGTCCTATGTTTCTATGAATGTGGGATTCAGGCAACGGTGACAGCAGCAGTGTGGAGCGGCCGGGAATTTTGGGATTCCCGTTAGGATTTCAGTCACAGAAGACAGTAGATGCCATTTTACTGGATGAATTTCAAAGAGAGTTAGATAGAGCTCTAGGGGCTAGCGGAATCAAGGGATTATGGGGAGAAGGCAGGAACAGGCTACTGATTGTGGATGATCAGCCATGATCACAATGAATGGCGGTGCTGGCTCGAAGGGCCAAATGGCCTACTCCTGCACCTATTGTCTATGTTTCTCTGTTTCTATGTCAGGTGAGATATGGGAACATGAGGTTAGTCACTAGAGGGAGAGGAGAAACTTGGATAATTTTAAACTGAACAATTTCACTCTGTGGATTTTGACAAAAGTAAAGAAAAGGTTGAGATTGTTAGGAAGCTGGGTAGTGGGGATTTAAGAGAGATTGAGAAGAGGTTCTATTGACACTGCTCCCTTTACAGTGTTGTGGAACCTCCAAAATTCTAAAGTATTTGTAAGTATTTGAATATCATTAATCCAGGTGTACTTGATTTTACTTGTGAAGCATTTCTTTACTCATTCAGTTATTCTCGACAATTTGAGCATCACTGTCAAGGTTAGTGGTTTCCCCCCCATTGTTAATTGTACTCAAGACAGTGGTAGATTGCTTTCCTAAACCTTTCCATTCCTTCCGGTGAAAGTACTCCCACAGTTATACTAGGTAGGGAGTTGCAGCATTAAGAAGCAGTATCGATAAAGGAAAGGTGATTCATTTCTTGTTATCATGGGGCAAGCAATTCCTGACACCACAAAACCTCTCCATCAGCGGCAAGGCCCAATTCAGGAGGGTGCAATGCCTTGATGAATGTTACTCCAGTGATACTGAAGAAGCACAACATCATCCAGGACATAGCATGCCCCCATCTACTACTGTAATCTTCTTTGTTTCCACCACGTGTGTACAGTGATCTCGGTCTCAATCAACCACCGCAAGGTGTCTCAATGTTCATTGCCAAGGCTACTTCAATAACACCTCTCATATCAGTGATCCCATCAACCAAGAAAGACAATGGCAACAGGCCCATGGGATCACCACATGCTGTGGGTGCCTCTCCAGTCATGACTTGGAAATCCATTGCTGTTCCTTCATTCCTATCATGAGCACAGTGGGAACATCATTCACTGGCTACGTAAGGATGTTCACATCCTCATGGGCTAAAAATGGAAGCCTGAGCAGTGAGGCCCACATTCTAAACAAGTGTAAACATGGCCTAACACAGATCCTTCCTCTTTTACGCTGATGTTATCTTTAGATACAACTTCTCTATTTATCCTTTACATTTAAAAGTAATTCCTTGTAATTCTATTTGTGCAATTTTTTTAAATACGTGAGAACAGAACATATCTGTGTGTGCTGAGGATGCATTTATTATAAGGATAGTAACTAAAAGACAGAGAAGCTCAAGTATCTGTGTTTATCAGTGATTGGGATAAATTGTGGCAGATAATCTACAGTATGGTGCAAAGGAGAAGATTTATTCCAATTAGTTTTTACTAATATCAGCATCAAAATCAATATGTATTATCCATCCCTAACTACCTTGGAGAAGATGGCGGTGAGCTGCCTTCTTGAAGTTCTGCAATACTTTTGGTGAAGATGCTCTCACACAGCTATCAGGACTTAGTCAGAGTCATGGAACCACAGAGTTGTACAGCACAGAAACAGCTGCAACACGTCCATGCTGACCTAGTTTCCTCATCAAACTTAGTTCCATTTGCCCCATATCCCTCGAAACCTTTCCTTTCCATGAACCTGTTCAAGTGTCTTTTAATTGGAATGTTAGTACTTGCTTCAACTACGTCCTCTGGCAGCTCATCACATATACCTACTACCCTTTATAGACAATAGGTGCAGGAGTAGGCCATTCGGCCCTTCAAGCCAGCACCGCCATTCAATGTGATCATGGCTAATCATCCAAAATCAGTACCCTGTTCCTGCCTTTTCCCCATATCCCCTGATTCTACTATCTTCAAGAGCCCTATCTAGCTCTCTCTTGAAAGCATCCAGCGAACTGGCCTCCACCACCATCTGAGGCAGAGAATTCTACATATTCACAACCCTCTGTGTAAAAAAGTTTTTCCTCATCTCCGTTCTAAATGGCTTGCCCCTTATTCTTAAACTGTGGTCCCTGGTTCTGGACTCTCCCCACATCAGGAACATGTTTCCTGCCTCTAACATGTCCAAACCCTTAATAATCTTATATGTTTCAATAAGATACCCTCTCATCCTTCTGAACTCCAGAGTATACAAGCCCAGCCGCTCCATTCTCTCAGCATATGACAGTCCCGTCATCCCGGGAATTAACCTTGTAAACCTACGCTGCACTCCCTCAATAGCAAGAATGTCCTTCCTCAAATTAGGGGACCAAAACGGCACACAATACTCCAGGTGTGGTCTCACTAGGGCTCTGTACAACTGCAGAAGGACCTCTTTGCTTCTATACTCAACTCCTCTTGTTTGAATCCTTTAACCTTTGAATGTAAAGGATGCCCTTCGTGTTCATATTAAACCTTATCATCTCACCTCAAACCCGTGTCCTCTGGTTCTTGATACCCCACACTGGGTAAAAGGCTCTGTTCATTCAGCCTATCTATTCCCCTCAATAATTCCACTATCTCAGCCTCTCGCACTCCAAGGAATAAAGTCTGAGGGAGCACAATTTTTCAGGCCCATACAGCTGATCCAATATTGGTCTCAACACCATTTTCCCACTTTCCCCACGTCTCCTGACTTCTGTTGAGTTTATAGTCAATCATCCTCTACCTTGAACATAGTCAACGTCTCAGCCTCTGCAGCTCTTTGGGAAGATGACATCAAAAACTGTTGTGCCAGTCAGAGCAATATGGGATGACTTTGGTATAATGACAAAACATTGTCCTCAATGAGAACTGTGCAATGGTCTTCTGATTTCTGCCAAAGCCATGGTCAACAGATTCACCTGTTGCAGGTGGACAGGAGATGAGGAGGTCAAGTAGGTCAATCCCTTGTGTTGGCTCATTCTCTACCTGCTGTAGAAAGAGCCTGGCAGACACATCCTTCAGGGTTCGGCCATCTCAGTGAGTGGTCGTGTGACCAAGCCACTCCCAATGATGGATGCTGAGGTCCACACCCAGTGTACACTCTGTACTCTTGCTTCTTTTAATGTCATTCGAGATTTTGCTCAGCTGACCAATAATGGTGGGCATTCATTAGGACAGTGAAAGCTTCCTATGGTGAAATCTGTGGGCTCCTTCCCATGAAGAGGCAAGTGAGGAAACAGTATGCTCTTTCTCCTTTCACCAGGGCCAATCCTCTCTCCGGGAATGGTTCAGTTTATCCTAATGGGAGCAATGGAATTGCCAGCATGTTTAATGAACACAACCCTCCATGGAGGTTTTTTCATCATGAAATGGCAGGACCTCCCTGGATTGCATGTACTCTCTCACGTGGAACATCAGGCCCAGCAGGATGCAGCAAAGCACCTGGAGCTCTCCCATTTGAGATCCATTCGAAATGTTCAAAATCGCAAAGGTGCAAGTTCGATTCCAGATGGAATCTTTATTTGTTGTATAATTGTATATCTGAACCCATTTATAACAACACCAGTGGTGCCGGAAACCTGAGCTGGAGGGGAAGTGTCATTTAGTTTGACAAGAGGCAGTGTCAGTTACTGTGCAGTGTGAGGGAACCTCAGCTTGTCCTGTGCTGGGCTCAAAGCCACGTTGCTGCTTCTCCAGAATTCCACACAAGTTCCTCTGCAGGTCAGTAAACTTCAGACATTATTCTTCATTGGTAATAGTTGATTAAATGAACGGGAGGTTTATTTGCTCCTATATTTAAGAGGGAGTTAGATGTGGCCCTTGTGGCTAAAGGGATCAGGGGGTATGGAGAGAAGGCAGGTACAGGATACTGAGTTGGATCATCAGCCATGATCATATTGAATGGTGGTGCAGGCTCGAAGGGCCGAATGGCCTACTCCTGCACCTATTTTCTATGTTTCTATGTATATTCGATTCCTCTTGTTATAAAGGCCAACATGTCATTCGCTTTCTTCACTGCCTGCTGTACCTGCATGCTTACTTTCATAGACTGATGAACAAGGACCCCCAGGTCCCTTTGTACTTCCCCTTTTCCCAACTTGATGCCATTTAGATAGCAATCTGCCTTCCTGTTTTTGCTACCAAAGTGGATAACCTCACATTTATCTGCATTAAACTTCATCTGCCATGCATCTGCCCACTCACCCAACCTGTCCAAGTCACCCTGCATTCTCATAGCATCCTCCTCACAGTTCACACTGCCACCCAGTTTTGTGTCATCTGCAAATTTGCTCATGTTACTTTGAAATCCTTCATCCAAATCATTGATGTATATTGTAAATAGCTGCGGTCCCAGCACCGATCCTTGCAGTACCCCACTAGTCACTGCCTGCCATTCTGAAAGGGACCCGTTAATTCCTACTCTTTGTTTCCTGACTGCCAACCAATTTTCTATCCGTGTCAGCACTCTACCCTCAATACCATGTGCCCTAATTTTGCCCACTAATATCCTATGTGGGACCTTATCAAAGGCTTTCTGAAAGTCTAGATACACTACATCCACTGGCTCCCCTTCATCCATTTTACTTGTCACATCCTCAAAAAATTCCAGATTAGTCAAGCATGATTTCCCTTTCATAAATCCATGTTTACTTGGACTAATCCTTTTATGCTATCCAAATGCCCCATTATTACCTCTTTAATAATTGACTCCAGCATCTTTCCCACCACCGAAGTCAGGCTAACTTGTCTGTAATCCCTGTTTTCTCTCTCGCTCCTTTCTTGAAAAATGGGATAACATTAGCTATCCTCCAATCCACAGGAACTGTTCCTGAATCTATTGAACATTGGAAAATGATCACCAATGCATCCACTATTTCTAGAGCCACCTCCCTGAGGACCCTGGGATGCAGACCATCAGGCCCAGGGGATTTATCATCCTTCAGTCCCATTAGCCTACCCAATACTATATGCCGCCTAATGAACATTTCTTTCAGTTCCTCTACCCCCTTAGATCCTCTGTGAGATTGTTTGTGTCTTCCTTAGTGAAGATAGATCCGAAGTACCTATTCAACTCTTCTGCCATTTCCTTGTTGCCCATAATAATTTCACCCATGTCTGCCTTCAAGGGACCCACATTTGACTTTGCTATTCTTTTTCCCCAAACATATCTAAAGAAGCTTTTACTGTCCTTCTTTATATTCCTGGCCTGCTTCCCTTCGTACTTCATATTTTCAGCCCGTATTGCCCGTTTTGTTTCCTTCTGTTGTCCTATGAAAGTTTCCCAATCCTCTGGCTTCCGGCTACTCTTTGCTGTGTTATACATCTTTTCTTTTAGTTTTATTCTATCCCGAACTCCTCTTGTCTGCCACGGTTGCCTCCTACTCCCCCAAGAATCTTTCTTCCTTTTTGGAATGAAATGATCCTGCGTCTTCCGGATTATGCCCAGAAATTCCTGCCATTGCTGTTCCACCATCATTCCTGCTAGGATCCCTTTCCAGTCTACCTTGGCCAGCTCCCCTCTCATGCCTTCATAGTCCCCTTTGTTCAACTGCATCACTGCCACTTCCGATTTAACCTTCTCCTTCTCAAATTTCAGATTAAAACTAATCATATTATGATCACTACCTCCAAGCGGTTCCTTTACCTCGAGTTCTCTTATCATATCTGGTTCATTGGACAACACTAAATCCAGAATTGCCTTTTCTCTGGTTGGCTCCATTACATATTGAAATCCCCCATCACCACAGTGGCATTACCTTTGTTACATGCCAGTTTTAACCCCTGCTGCAACTTACAACCTACATCTGGGCTACTATTTGGGGGTCTGTAAATAACACCAATTAGTGTCTTCTTCAATTTACAATTCCTCAACTCAATCCACAGTGACTCTAGCTCATCAGTCCCTATGTCTTCCCTCGCAAGGGACTGAATTCCATCCCTCACCAGCAGAGCTACCCCCCTCCTCTGCCCACCTGCCTGTCCTTTCTATAGGATGTATAACCCTGAATATTAAGTTCCCAGGCCCGATCCTCCTGCAGCCACGTCTCAGTAATCCCCACAATGTCATATCTACCAACCTCTAACTGAGCCTCAAGCTCATCTACTTTACTTCTGATACTTCGCGCATTCAAATACAATACTTTTAATTCCTTACGCCTCTCACCTTTCACATCGATCCCTATTACACTTGGCCAGACTCTCCTATCCCTTTGTGAGCTTCCTTTCCCGTTAATTCTGGGGTCATTAACTATCCCTTTACTCCCTTTCCCTTCAACTCCATGCTCGATCATCCCAATGGCCATGAGGTGGGGCCCAAGAGGATGGGGTCAGTTGGAGACAGGAAAATGGATCATCAATGGGGGCGAGGACTCCTTCCCATGGAAGAACGCTGTGAGGCGGAGGCGACGGAAGAAGAGCTCCAAATCGAGGCGGGCGCGGAACTCATTGAGATGGGGACGGAGGGGGACAAAGGTGAGGCCTCTGCTGAGGACAGACCGATCGGTATCTGAGAGGGGGGAGGTCAGGGGGGATGGTGAACACACGGCAGGGATGGGGGTTGGGGCCGGAGGAAGGCAGGTGAGTGGACTGAGGCGATGGTGGCCGATTCGGAAAAGGGGAGATGCAACGAGACCTGGGTGTCATGGTACACCAGTCATTGAAAGTAGGCATGCAGGTGCAGCAGGCAGTGAAGAAAGCGAATGGTATCTTAGCATTCATAGCAAAAGGATTTGAGTATAGGAGCAGGGAGGTTCTACTGCAGTTGTACAGGGTCTTGGTGAGACCACACCTGGAGTATTGCGTACAGTTTTGGTCTCCAAATCTGAGGAAAGACATTCTTGCCATAGAGGGAGTACAGAGATGGTTCATCAGACTGATTCCTGTGATGTCAAGACTTTCATATGAAGAAAGACGGGATAGACTTGGCTTGTACTCGCTAGAATTTAGAAGATTGTGGGGGATCTTATAGAAACTTACAAAATTCTTAAGGGGTTGGACAGGCTAGATGCAGGAAGATTGTTCCCGATGTTGGGGAAGTCCAGAACAAGGGGTCACAGTTTAAGGATAAGGGGGAAGTCTTTTCGGACCGAGATGAGAAAAACATTTTTCACACAGAGAGTGGTGAATCTGTGGAATTCTCTGCCACAGAAGGTAGTTGAGGCCAGTTCATTGGCTATATTTAAGAGGGAGTTAGATGTGGCCCTTGTGGCTAAAGGGAGGGGGTATGGAGAGAAGGCAGGCACAGGATACTGAGTTGGATGATCAGCCATGATCATATTGAATGGCGGTGCAGGCTCGAAGGGCCGAATGGCCTCTACTCCTGCACCTATTGTCTATGTTTCTATGTCCTCTCCACAACGAATATAAACCTCACCTGCATTTTAATCGCCCTCCCACAACACCAAAGCCTCCTGGATCGCAAGCACAGCACCACTGATGGTAGGGTTCGTAACAACGCCACTATGTCAAAAGTTTTATACACCTCGGCCGAGGCCCCCCTAGATCTCGAGGCCCTAAGCTTAAGCTTGTCTGGCTCATACGTAAATCTGGCCCTGGTGGGAGGAAACCGGAGTGCCCGGAGAAAACCCACGCAGGTCAAGGGGAGAGAACGTGCAAACTCCGTACAGACAGCGCCCGTGGTCGGAATGGAACCGGGGTCTCTTGCGCCTTGAGGCAGCAACTCTACCGCTGCGCCATCGTGATGACCAGAGAGGGAGGGAGAGGTGAATACTTCTCTCTCCCTCTCTTCCCTCTCTCTCTTCCCTCTCTCGCTCTCTCCCTTTCTCCCTCTCTCCTCTCTGCTTCTATTCCCCCTCTACCCTCTCTTTCTCTCTATCCCTCTCTCCCTCTATCCCTCTCTCCCTCTCTCTCTTCCCTCTCTCCCCTCTCTTCCTCTCCCTCATCCCTCTCTCCCTCATCCCTCTCTCTCTCCCTCTCTCTCTTCCCTCTCTCCCTCATCCCACTCTCCTCCCTCCAAAACTTTCTCAAAAGTTTCTCAAAACTTTCTCAAAACTCTCCCAAACTTTCTCACATTCATTCCCTCCGTCTCTCCCTCACTCTCTCTCGCTCTCTCTCTCTCTCTCGCTCGCTTCCCTCACTCCATCTCTTCCCTCTCTCCCCTCTCTCTCTTCCCTCTCCTCCCTCTCTCCCTTCAAAACTTTCTCAAAACTTTCTCAAACTTTTCTCAATACTCTCCCAAACTTTCTCTCACACTCATTCTCTTCCTCTCCCTCTCTCCCCTCTCTCCATCTCTTCCCACTCCCTCTCTTCCCTCTCTCCCTCTCTCCCTTCAAAACGTTCTCAAAACTTTTCAAAACTCTCCCAAACTTTCTCTCACTCATTCCCTCCCTCTCTCCCTCATCCCTCTCTCTCCCCTCTTTTCTCTCTCTTCCCTCTCTCCCTCTCCCTCATCCCTCCCTTTCTCCCTCTCTCCCTTCAAAACTTTCTCAAAACTTTCTCAAAGGTTTCTCAAAACTTTTCAAAACTCTCCCAAACTTTCTCTCACACTCATTCCCTCCCTCTCTCCCTCATCCCTCCCTCTCTCCCTCCCTCCTTCCTCCCCCCCTCCCTTTCCTCTCCATCCCACCCTCAATGCACCAAAAATACAACAAAAACCCACCCCGGAAACAACATTCGGCGTTTCGCCCTCCACCCGGACGCCTGAGACCCGGCGTCCCGCTTTGCCAGCCCCGGTGCGCCGCCCTAAAGCGTCCTCCCGTCCCGACGAAAGCGCCTCGGGAATGCAGCTGTGAAGAAGCAGGTAAAGATAAAAGCGCTACCATGCAGCGGGGAAGGCAGCAATGCAGCCAGTGATGAATGCATTCCCTTTAATGCAGCAAGGTGAGCATGCACAGGCGCTCGCAGGCGGTTCCCCACACTTTACAACACACTACATCCACACTTAATGTGGCCCTGCAGGCCGGGTTCTGTCTCATTTCAAAACCATTTGCCCCAATAACTCCCCCAAAGTCACCAAGCCGACCTTGCGGGACAACGGGGTGGATGCGGGGAGCCCGGAGTGTCCGGAAAAGGCCCTTCGGCCCATTTTACTCCTGCTAGCCCACACTTGGCATTGTCTGCATTGGACCTTTCTGAATTTGTAGTCAGCAGGGCAGTTCTCTGCATATCGCCAACTTACCGAGTCCACTCCGCCTTGCAACCATGGCTGACCTATCTCCCCCTCTCTCTCCCCCTCTCTCTCCTCCCCTCATTCCCCATCTCCCCCTCTATCTCCCCCTCTCTCACCCCCTCCCTCCCTCCCTCTCTCCCTCCCCCTCTCTGCGTCTCTCTCCCCCTCCCTCTCTCCCCCCCTCTCTCTCCCCCCTCTCTCTCTCTCCCCCTCTCTCTCCCCCTCTCTCGCTCTCTCCCCCTCTCTCCCCCCCCTCTCTCTCTCCTTCCATCCTTAATGAGCCCACACCTGGAGTATGGTGTGCAGTTTTGGCTCTGTTGGCCTTCACAACAAGAGGAGTTGAGTATAGGGGCAAAGAGGTTCTTCTGCAGTTGTACAGGGCCCTGGTGAGACCACACCTGGAGTATTGTGTGCAGTTTTGGCTCTGTTGGCCTTCACAACAAGAGGAGTTGAGTATAGGGGCAAAGAGGTCCTTCTGCAGTTGTACAGGGCCCTGGTGAGACCACACCTGGAGTATTGTGTGCAGTTTTGGCTCTGTTGGCCTTCACAACAAGAGGAGTTGAGTATAGGGGCAAAGAGGTCCTTCTGCAGTTGTACAGGGCCCTGGTGAGACCACACCTGGAGTTTTCCATCTGCAGTTCACACTTCAAATTAAATGGGCTTGAGGAAGCCCCTGATTGGTGGAAACGGACTAGGGTAAGCCGCTGATTGGCTTGTACCCAGGGTAAGGCTTTGTATTGTATCCAGGGTAAGGCTTTGTATTGTATCCAGGGTAAGGATTTGTATTGTACCCAGGGTAAGGCTTTGTATTGTACCCAGGGTAAGGCTTTGTATTGTATCCAGGGTAAGACTTTGTATTGTATCCAGGGTAAGGGGGGAGAATGAGGGCCAGGGCAGTTTACTGTTCTGAATGTCTGATGTGGGAGGTCATGGAGTCTGATACCCCTCCAGACGTCCACATCTGCGCCAGGTGTGTCCAGATGGGGCTCCTAAGGGACCGTGTTAGGAACCTGGAGCAGCAGCTCGATGACCTCTGTCTGATCAGGGAGAGTGAGGAGGTCATAGAGAGGAGTTATAGGGAGGTGGTCACTCCAAGACCACGGGAGGCAGACAAGTGGGTCATTATTAGGAAGGGCAAGAGGCAGAGGCAAGGACTAGTGAGTACCACGGTGGCTGTACACCTTGAAAATAAGTACTCATGTTTGAGTACGGTTGGGGGGGACAGCCTATCTGGGGGTAGCGACAGCAGCCGGCCCTCTGGTACAGAGACCGGACCTGTTGCTCAGAAGTGTAGGGAAAAGAAGAGGAGGGCAATAGTAATAGGGGACTCTATAGTTAAGGGGTCAGATGGGCGATTCTGTGGACGCAGTCAGGAGACCCGGATGGTAGTTTGCCTCCCTGGTGCCAGAGTCAGGGATGTGTCTCAACGCGTCCAAGATATCCTGAAATGGGAGGGAGAGGAGCCTGAGGTCGTGGTACATATAGGTACCAATGACATAGGCAGAAAGAGAGAAGAGGTCCTGAAAGGAGAATTTAGGGAGTTGGGAGGAGAGTTAAGGAGAAGGACCACAAATATAACAATCTCAGGATTACTGCCTGTGCCACGAGACAGTGAGAGTAGGAATGGAATGAGGTGGAGGATAAATGCGTGGCTGAGGGACTGGTGCAGTGGGCAGGGATTCAAGTTTCTGGATCATTGGGACCTCTTTTGGGGAAGGTGTGACCTATACATAAAGGACGGGTTGCACTTGAACCCGAGGGGGACCAATATCCTGGCGGGGAGATTTGCAAAGGCTACTGGGGAGACTTTAAACTAGAACGGTTAGGGGGAGGGACTCGAATAGAGAAAGCTAGTAGTCAGGGTGTGAGGCAGGAGGCAGAGAAGGGAAGGACTCGGACCCAAAATGTAGGGGAGAAAGAAGAAAAAGATAATAAACAGACAATAAGTGGTGGTGGGTTTCTTAAATGTGTATATTTAAATGCTAGGAGCATTGTAAGAAAGGTGGATGAGCTTAGAGCCTGGATTGACACCTGGAAGTATGATGTTGTGGCAATCAGTGAAACATGGTTGCAGGAGGGCTGAGTGGAAACTAAATATTCCAGGATTTTGTTGCTTCAGGGGTGATAGAATTGGAGGGGCAAGAGGTGGGGGTGTTGCATTGCTTGTCAAGGAAGGTATTACACCAGTGCTTTGGCAGGATAGATTAGAGGGCTCGTCTAGGGAGGCTATTTGGGTGGAACTGAGAAATGGGAAAGGGGTAGCAACACTTATAGGGGTGTATTATAGACCGCCTAATGGAGAGCGAGAATTAGAAGAGCAAATATGTAAGGAGATAGCAGGTATTAGCAGTCAGCACAAGGTAGTGATTGTGGGAGATTTCAATTTTCCACACATAGACTGGGAAACACATTCTGTAAAAGGGCTGGATGGTTTGGAGTTTGTAAAATGTGTGCAGTATAGTTTTTTGCAGCAATACATAGAGGTACCTACAAGAGAAGGGGCAGTGCTGGACCTCCTGTTAGGAAATGAGACAGGGCAGGTGGCGGATGTATGCGTTGGGGAGCACTTCGGGTCCAGTGATCACAATACCATTAGTTTCAATATAATTATGGAGAGGGTCAGAACTGGACCCAAGGTTGAGATTTTTGACTGGAGAAAGGCTAACTTTGAGGAGATGTGAAAGGATTTAAAAGGAGTGAATTGGGTCATGTTGTTTTATGGGAAGGATGTAGAAGAGAAATGGAGGACATTTAAAGGTGACATTTTAAGAGTACAGAATCTTTATGTCCCTATTCGGTTGAAAGGAAATAGTAAAAATTGGAAAGAGCCATGGTTTTCAAGGGAAATTGGACACTTGGTTTGGAAAAAGAGAGAGATCTACAATAATTATAGGCGGCATGGAGTAAATGAGGTGCTGCAGGTGTATAAAGAATGTAAAAAAATATTAAGAAAGAAATTAGAAAAGCTAAAAGAAGATATGAGGTTGCTTTGGCAAGTAAGGTGAAAGTAAACCCAAAGGGTTTCTACAGCTATATTAATAGCAAAAGGATAACAAGGAATAATATTGGTCCATTAGAGGGTCAGGGTGGACAGCTATCTGCAGAGCCAAAAGAGATGGGGGAGATATTGAACAATTTATTTTCTTCGGTATTCACCAAGGAGAAGGATATTGAATTATGTGAGGTAAGGGAAACGAGCAGAGTAGCAATGGAAACTATGAGATTCAAAGAAGAGGACGTGTGGACACTTTTGAAAAATATGAAAACGGATAAGTCTCCAGGTCCTGACAGGATATTCCCTAGGACATTGAGGGAAGTTAGTGTAGAAATAGCAGGGGCTATGACAGAAATATTTCAAATGTCATTAGAAACGGGAATAGTGCCGGAGGATTGGCGTACTGCGCATGTTGTTCCATTGTTTAAAAAGGGTTCTAAGAGTAAACCTAACAATTATAGACCTGTTAGTTTGACGTCAGTGGTGGGCAAATTAATGGAAAGGATACTTAGGGATAATATATATAAGCATCTGGATAAACAGGGTCTGATTAAGAACAGTCAACATGGATTTGTGCCTGGAAGGTCATGTTTGACTAACCTTCTTGAATTTTTCGAAGAGGTTACTAGGGAAATTGCAGAGGATGTTGTCTATATGGACTTCAGTAAGGCCTTTGACAAGGTTCCTCATGGAAAGTTGGTTAAGAAGATTCAATTGTTGGGTATTAATGGTGGAGTAGCAAGATGGATTCAACAGTGGCTGAATGGGAGATGCCAGGGAGTAATGGTGGATGGCTGTTTGTCAGGTTGGAGGCCGGTGACTAGTGGGGTGCCTCAGGGGTCTGTGTTGGGTCCACTGTTGTTTGTCATGTACATCAATGATCTGGATGATGGTGTGGAAAATTGGATTAGTAAGTATGGAGATAATACTAAGATAGGTGGTGTTGTGGATAATGAAGTAGAATTTTTTTTATTTTATTTTTTTTTATTTTTATTTCGAACGATAAAAAAAGAAGAAAAGAAAAGATGATAATGAACAATAAACAAAGGAAAACCATACACATACATATATACATACACACATACACACATACATACATATACATGTACATATACACACACATACACACATACATATACACACACACACACAACACACACGTACATACATAAATTAAAAAATCAAAAGCCAATTTCAACATAATACACATTAGACTCGTTGGAAAAGGGATAGGAAGAAGCCTATGCTTGTCAAGTCCTACCCCCATTCTTCACCATTAACAAATGCAAAATTCAATAAAATAAACTAAACAGACAATTCAAATAAAACTACTCCAATCAAGCTACTAAGAAAAAAAAGAATAAAAAAAGAAAAGAACAAAAAGAACAAGCACCATTAACATCTGTGAGATTTACATTCTCCTTCCTCATTACTGTACTTTTCAAAGATATATCTTTTGTACATTTTTTTAAATTGCATTATATTCATACTTTGTTTAATCGTTTCGTCAAGACCATTCCACAAAACCACCCCCCAAATGGAAATACACATACTTTTTAAATTGGTCCGAGCATAATGCTGTTTCAAGTTTAGTTTCCCTCTAAAGTTATAACCCCCCTCTCTGTCTTTGAACAGTTTTTGTATGTTTGCAGGTAGCAGTTTATTTTTTGCTTTATAAATTATTTGTGCAGTCTTAAATTCTACCAGATCCTTAATCTTTAAGGTGTGTAATTTTAAATACAGCATATTGGTGTGTTCATGATATCCTACATTGTTTACTATACGAATAGCTCTTTTTTGTAGTGTGCTTAGTGATTGTAAGGTGGTTTTGTAGGTGTTGCCCCATACTTCCACACAGTAATTTAAATATGGTAACACAAGTGAGCTGTACAGAATATACAGTGCTCTCTCATTCAAAACATGCCTTGCTTTCCCCATCACTCCAATACTCCGTGCTACTTTTGCTCTCACATGTTTTATATGGGGTTTCCAGCAGATTTTGTGATCAAGAATCACACCCAGAAATTTATTTTCATACACTCTTTCTATTTCAACATTATTTATCATTACTTTTACATGTGTATTTATTTTGCGTTTTCCAAACAGCATAAGTTTGGTTTTGTTTAAATTTAATGATAATTTATTCAAATCAAACCATGTTTTTAAATTACTCATTTCTGCTGTGACCACCTCCAAAAGCTGCTGCAAATTGTCCCCATCATAGAAAATATTAGTGTCATCTGCAAATAACGCAAATTTCAAGAGGTTTCACACCCTACATATATCATTAATATACAAAATAAATAATTTGGGGCCCAAAACCGACCCCTGTGGGACTCCACAAGTTATTTCTAAGCATGTTGATTTGCAGTCCCCTATTTGCACAAACTGATGTATTTTACTTATGTAGCTTCTCATCCACTCTAGTACAACCCCTCTGATTCCATACTTTTCCAGTTTTTTGATTAGCAAATGATGATCAATTGTATCGAATGCTTTTTTCAAATCTATAAATACACCCACTGCATATTTCTTGTTATCTATAGAACTGGTAATGTCTTCAATTAACTCCATTAATGCCATGGATGTCGATCTGTTTGACCTGAATCCATATTAACTATCAACTAGCAATTCGTGCTTCTCGATAAAGTTATCTAATCTACTTACCTACAGTTTTTCTAATATTTTTGAGAACTGAGAGAGTAACGACACCGGCCTGTAATTTGTAAATTGATTTCTGTCTCCAGCTTTGTATAGTGGGATGACTTTGGCAGTTTTCATTTTAAATAGAAATACACCAGTTTTGAAAGATAAATTGCAAATTTTCAAAGTCTACAGTGAGATTTAGGCCATTTGGAAGAGTGGGCTGAAAGATGGCAGATGGAGTTTAATGCTGATAAATGTGAGGTGCTACATCTTGGCAGGACTTAAAGAAAGGTAACTTTGAGGGTATGAGATGTGAATTGGCCAAGATTGACTGGCAATTAGTTCTAAAAGGGTTGACGGTGGATATGCAATGGAAGGCATTTAAAGACTGCATGGATGAACTACAAAAATTGTTCATCCCAGTTTGGCAAAAGAATAAATCAGGGAAGGTAGTGCATCCGTGGATAACAAGGGAAATCAGGGATAGTATCAAAGCAAAAGATGATGCGTACAAATTAGCCAGAAAAAGCAGCATACCAGAGGACTGGGAGAAATTCAGAGACCAGCAGAGGAGGACAAAGGGCTTAATTAGGAAAGGGAAAATAGATTATGAAAGGAAACTGGCAGGGAACATAAAAACTGACTGCAAAAGTTTTTATAGATATGTGAAGAGAAAGAGATTAGTTAAAACAAATGTAGGTCCCTTGCAGTCAAAAACAGGTGAATTGATCATGGGGAACAAGGATATGGCGGACCAATTGAATAACTACTTTGGTTCCGTCTTCACTAAGGAAGACATAAATAATCTGCCGGAAATAGCAGGGGTCAAAGGAGATGGAGGAACTGAGTGAAATCCAGGTTAGTCGGGAAGTGGTGTTGGGTAAATTGAATGGATTAAAGGCCGATAAATCACCAGGGCCAGAGAGGCTGCATCCCAGAGTACTTAAGGAAGTAGCTCCAGAAATAGTGGATGCATTAGTGATAATTTTTCAAAACTCTTTAGATTCTGGATTAGTTCCTGAGGATTGGAGGGTAGCAAACGTAACCCCACTTTTTAAGAAGGGAGGGAGAGAGAAAATGGGGAATTACAGACCAGTTAGTCTAACATCGGTAGTGGGGAAACTGCTAGAGTCAGTTATTAAAGATGGGATAGCAGCACATTTGGAAAGTGGTGAAATCATTGGACAAAGTCAGCATGGATTTACGAAAGGTAAATCGTGTCTGACGAATCTCATAGAATTTTTCGAGGATGTAACTAGTAGAGTGGATAGGGGAGAACCAGTGGATGTGTTGTATCTGGACTTTCAGAAGGCTTTCGACAAGGTACCACATAAGAGATTAGGATACAAACTTAAATCACACGGTATTGGGGGTTCAGTATTGATGTGGATAGAGAACCGGCTGGCAAACAGGAAGCAAAGAGTAGGAGTAAACGGGTCCTTTTCACAATGGCAGGCAGTGACTAGTGGGGTACCGCAAGGCTCAGTGCTGGGACCCCAGCTCTTTACAATTTATATTAATGATCTGGACGAGGGAATTGAAAGCAACATCTCCAAGTTTGCGGATGACACTAAGCTGGGGGGCAGTGTTAGCTGTGAGGAGGATGCTAGGAGACTGCAAGGTGACTTGGATAGGCTGGGTGAGTGGGCAAATGTTTGGCAGATGCAGTATAATGTGGATAAATGTGAGGTTATCCACTTTGGTGGCAAAAACGGGAAGGCAGACTATTATCTAAATGGTGGCCGATTAGGAAATGGAGATGCAGCGAGACCTGGGTGTCATGGTACACCAGTCATTGAAAGTAGGCATGCAGGTGCAGCAGGCAGTGAAGAAAGCGAATGGTATGTTGGCCTTCATGGCAAGAGGATTTGAGTATAGGAGCAGGGAGGTTCTACTGCAGTTGTACAGGGTCTTGGTGAGACCACACCTGGAGTATTGCGTACAGTTTTGGTCTCCAAATCTGAGGAAGGACATTATAGCCATAGAGGGAGTGCAGAGAAGGTTCACCAGACTGATTCCTGGGATGTCAGGACTTTCATATGAGGAAAGTATGGATCATATGGATAGACTTGGCTTATACTCGCTAGAATTTAGGAGATTGAGAGGGCATCTTATAGAAACGTACAAAATTCTTATGGGATTAGACAGGCTAGATGCAGGAAGATTGTTCCCGATGTTGGGGACGTCCAGGACAAGGGGTCACAGCTTAAGGATAAGGGGGAGATCCTTTAAGACCGAGATGAGGAAAAACTTTTTCACACAGAGAGTGGTGAATCTCTGGAACTCTCTGCCACAGAGGGTAGTTGAGGCCAGTTCATTGGCTATATTTAAGAGGGAGTTAGATGCGGCCCTTGTGGCTAAGGGGATCAGGGGGTATGGAGAGAAGGCAGGTACGGGATACTGAGTTGGATGATCAGCCATGATCATATTGAATGGCGGTGCAGGCTCGAAGGGCCGAATGGCCTACTCCTGCACCTATTTTCTATGTATCTATGTATCTAGGACAAATCAAAATAGGACGTACATGGTAAATGGTAGCGAATTGAGGAATGCAGTTGAACAGAGGGATCTAGGAATAACTGTGCAGTTCCCTGAAGGTGGAATCTCATGTAGATAGGGTGGTAAAGAAAGCTTTTGGTGTGCTGGCCATTATAAATCAGAGCATTGAGTATAGAAGTTGGGATGTAATGTTAAAATTGTACAAGGCATTGGTGAGGCCAATTCTGGAGTATGGAGTACAATTTTGGTCACCTAATTATAGGAAGGATGTCAACAAAATAGAGAGAGTACAGAGGTGATTTACGAGAATGTTGCCTGGGTTTCAGCAACTAAATTACAGCGAAAGGCTGAACAAGTTAGGTCTTATTCTTTGGAGCGCAGAAGGTTAAGGGGGGACATGATAGAGGTCTTTAAAATGATGAGAGGGATAGACAGAGTTTACATGGATAAGCTTTTCCAATTGAGAGTAGGGAAGATTCAAACAAGAGGACATGACTTGAGAATTAAGGGACAGAAGTTTAGGGGTAACATTAGGGGGAACTTCTTTACTCAGAGAGTGGTAGCTGTGTGGAATGAGCTTCCAGTGGAAGTGGTGGAGGCAGGGTCGATTTTATCATTTAAAAAATAGTTTGGATGGGTATATGGACGAGAAAGGAATGGAGGGTTATGCTCTGAGTGCAGGTAGATGGGAGTAGGGGAGAAAAAGTGTTCAGCATGGACTTGAAGGGCCGAGATGGCCTGTTTCCATGCTGTAATTGTTATATGGTTATATGGTTATTGTGTGCAGTTTTGGTCCCCTAATTTGAGGAAGGACATTCTTGCTATTGAGGGAGCCCAGCGTAGGTTCACCAGGTTAATTTCCGGGATGGCGGGACTGTCATATGCTGAGAGAATGGAACGGCTGGGCTTGTACACTCTGGAGGTTTAGAAGGATGAGAGGGGAATCTTATTGAAACATATAAGATTATTAAGGGTTTGGACCGCTAGAGGCAGGAAACATGTTCCCGATGTTGGGGTACTCCAGAACCGGGGGCCACACACAGTTTAAGAATAAGGAGTAAGCCATTTAGAACGGAGACGAGGAGAAACATTTCACCCAGAGAGTTGTGAATCTGTAGCCATTTGGGACTGAGATGAGGAGAAACTTTTCCACCCAGAGAGTTGTGAATCTGTGGCCATTTGGGACTGAGATGAGGAGAAACCTTTCCACCCAGAGCGTTGTGAATCTGTGGGATTCTCTGCCTCAGAGGGTGGTGGAGGCCAGTTCTCTGGATACTTTCAAGAGAGAGCTAGATAGGGCTCTTAAAGATAGCGGAGTCACGGGATATGGGGAGAAGGCAGGAACGGGGTACTGATTGGGAATGATCAGCCATGATCACAGTGAATGGCGGTGCTGGCTCGAAAGGCCGAATGGCCTCCTCCTGCACCTGTTGTCTATTGTCCAGTGAAGGTGATTTGACTCTATTGCTGGTAGACGAAAATGCTGGAGAAACTCAGCGTGTGAGGCAGCATCTATGGAGAGAAGGAAATGGTTCTTGAGTCTGAAGAAGGGTCTCGACCCGAATCGTCAACTATTCCTTCGCTCCGTAGATGCTGCCTCACCCGCTGAGTTACTCCAGCATTTTGTGTCTACCTTCGATTTTCCAGCATCTGCAGTTCCTTCTTAAACATTTAGACGATATTGTTGTCTCTTTTATTCCATTCCATTGCGGTTCTTACAAAGAACGAGTCCTTATAAATATCTGTCCTGGCCAATGGTGTTTCTATTTGCAGATCATTTCTCTTTCATGTCCTATGTGTTGAGTACGTTATGTATCTATCTTCAGTTAGGCCCACAGTTGGCAGAATGGTCTATGTTCACCCAAATCCTCTGTCCCAGAGAGAGTGAGAGAGAGAGAGAGAGAGAGGAGACAGAGAGAGATAGAGACAAAGAGAGAGAGATATAGGGAGAGAGACGGGAGAGAGACAGGGAAAGAGACAGGGAGAGACAGAGAGACACAGAGAGAGACACAGAGAGAGGGACAGAGACAGAGAGAGAAAGAGAGAGATAGAATGAGACACAGAGGGAGATAGACAGCGAGAGAGAGAGAGAAGAGAGGCAGAAAGAGAGGGAGAAAGAGAGGGAGAAAGAGACATAGAGAGAGATCACACGCTGAGGGAGAGACAGAGAGAGAGAGAACAGAGAGAGGGACAGAGAGAGCGAGAAAGAAAGAGAAGAGGGAGGATGAGAGGGTGAGTCAGGAGAGAGGGACAGAGACAGAGAGAAACAGAGAGAGAGACAGAGAGAGAGAAAAGAGAGAGAGAGACAGAGAGAGAGGGAGAAAGAGAGAGAGAGAGAGAGAGAGAGAGAGAGAGAGAGTCAGTGAGAGACGGAAAGAGACAGAGAGAGATGCAGAAGGAGAGACAGTGGGAGAGAGAGAGAGAGAAAGAGAGAGAGACAGAGGGAGAGAGAGGGCGAGACAGATATAGAGAGAGAGAGAGACACTGAGAGAGAGAGAGGGTGAGATACAGAGAAAGGGGCAGAGAGACAGAGAGAGAGACTGAGAGAGAGAGTTAAAGACACAGAGAGAGAGAGAGAGAGAGAGAGCGAGAGAGAGAGAGAGAGAGAGAGAGAGAGAGGCAGGGTGAGGGAGAGAGAAAGATAGAGAGAAAGAGAGACAGATAGATAGAGAGAGAGAGAGAGAGAGGGAGAGAGAGAGAGAGAGAGAGAGAGAGAGAGAGAGAGAGAGAGAGAGAGAGAGAGAGACTGAGGTAGAGAGATACTGAGGTAGAGAGAGACTGAGGTAGAGAGAGACTGAGAGAGAGGGAGTGACAGAGAGAGACAGTGTGAGAGAGACAGAGAGAGACTCGGTGAGAGACAGAGACAGAAATAGACAGAAAGAGAGAGAGAGAGAAGCACAGAGAGAGAGGGAGACAGAGGGAGAGTCAGGGGAGAGAGAGGGAATGAGAGAGACAGAGAAACAGAGAGAGAGATAGAGACAGAGAGAGAGAGAGAGAGAGAGAGAGAGAAACAGAGATAGACATATACAATGACAGAGCGAGACAGAGAAAGAGAGAGAGGGAGAAAGAGAGAGAGACAGAAAGAGAGAGTGTTTAATGTGTATATCAACGTTTAATGTATACTGTCTGTATATATGTATAATGTATATATCAACGATTTGGCAGTAAAGCTGGACCAGAGCACAGCGCCGGGCCTCTGTCTTCTGGACGGAGAGGTAAAATCCCTGTTTTATGCAGATGACTTAGTTCTGCTGTCCCCCACAGAACAGGGACTGCAGCAACAGTTGGACCTACTTGATGAGTACTGCCAAAATTGGGCCCTGGCAGTAAATCTAAAGAAAACCAACATCATGCTTTTTCAGAAAAGACCCAGATGTCATGGTATTATTATCGAACACACTATGAGCTATACTTACCTTGGTCTAACTGGTGAATGCACTAAAAGAGAAAGCTCGAAGAGCTCTGTATGCAATAAAAAGAAGATTCTACAATATCCAAATACCAATTAAAATCTGGCTTAAAATAACTACCCCTATTCAGTTAAACCCTATCCAGTTAAAATCCTGACCAGCCTCAGATCAATACTGACCCCTGTCACCAGTTAGAGTGAACCAAATTATCAAACAATGTAAAGAAACGTATTTGGAACATTGGGATAAAGAACCAAAAGCCAAAGCAGATTAGAATGTTACCGTGCCCTAAAAACAGATTATAAATTGGCAGACTATCTCTCAACTGTTAGAGACATAAAGCAGAGACAGACCCTCACCAAATACAGGTTAAGCGACCACTACTTGGCAGTTGAAAAAGGAAAACAGAAGAGATTCTGGCAACCAAGAAAAAGCAGAATATGCGGGCC
>JAXLNO010000326.1:51838-151876 GCA_038087875.1 Malacoraja senta | reverse complement strand
TGAAACGTAAAGCGTTGGAGTTGCAGCATCATACGCTGCAAACGGGAAGAGGCAACGTGGATCGGTTTGTTCAAGATCGTGACCAGCGGCTGGTGGTCGGTTTCGATAGTGAAGGTGTTACCCAGAATGTAGTCCCTGAACTTCGAGCAGGCGAACACCACGGCAAGGAGCTCCTTCTCGATCTGAGCGTAGCGTTGCTCGGTGGGAGTCATGGTGCGGGAGGCGTAGGAGACAGGTAGTTGCAGGCGGTCGTGGATCTGCAGGCAGGCGGCACCGAGACCGAAACTTGATGCATCGCAGGTAATGACGATAGGGCGCTTTAAGTCGAAGAACTTCAGAGTGGGGGTGCGAACCATGCGGGATTTTAAGTCATCGAAGGCTGCGTGATGCAGCGGGTACCAAACCCAGGCAGTGTCCATCTTGGTCAGTTCCCTCAGGGGCGCACTCAGCTCGCTGAGGTCGGGAATAAATTTCCCCAGGTAGTTCATCATGCCCAAGAAGCGCTGCAGGCTTGGCACGTTGACCGCAGCTGGCATCTCTGAGACCGCAGCTGTCTTCTGTGGGTCTGGTTTCAGACCCTCAGCCGTAAAAACGTGGCCCACGTAGGTGACCTCCGGGACGCGGAAACGGCACTTCTTGGGGTTCAGTTTGAGGTTGATCTCCCGAGCCCGATCCAGGACCAGGCGGAGGTGGAGGTCGTGCTCAGCGACGTCCCCCCCGTACACCAAGATGTCATCGACGATGATAGCACACGGCAGACCTGCAAATAGCTGTTCCATGGTGCGCTGGAAAACCTCGCTGGCAGAATTGATCCCGAAAGGCATGCGGAGGAAACGGAACCTGCCGAAAGGTGTACCAAACGTGGTCAGTAAAGATGAACGTTCATCCAGCGGAATCTGCCAGAAAGAGTTCTTGGCATCGAGGACAGAGAATACAGTGGCCGGGCCAACCTTTGCAGCGACATCCTCCACCGTTCGCATGGGGTAGTGTGGGCGCTTGATGGCAATGTTTAGGTCCTTGGGGTTGATACAGATCCGAATCTCACTCTTGTCCTTCTTAGCCGCAACGACCATGGTGGAGACCCACCGGGTGGCATCACTCACCTCCTTGATGATGCCCATGGCCACCATCTGGCGTAGAGTGGACTCCACCTTGTCCTTCATAGCAAAGGAGACGCGGTGAGGCGGGCGGACTACCGGATGGACCTCCGGGTCCACCTCGATTTCGTACTTGCAGGGTAGTTTGCCCAATACACCGTCAAAACGGTCGGGGTACTCGCACATGGGATCCATGGGGGTCTGCACCGGGTGGATGTCGTGGTGGAAGGACACCAAACCGAGGTCCTGGCACGCACTGGCGCCCAACAGAGTAACATTCTCAGATTCCAGCAGGAGGAAAGAGAGGGGCCGAGAGGCCTTCAGAACAGAGCAGATAAGAGTGGCCTTGCCGACTGGGAATAGCATGCTCCCCCCATATGCACGGAGGCGGGAGTGATCAGCGGTAATCTTCTCACCAGCTCTTATCTGCTGAAAAAGGCTTAACGACATAACATTCGTAAACGCCCCCGTGTCTACCTTAGCAGAGAAGGTCTTCCCATTCACAGTAACTCGAACTGATGGATCAGCTATCAAAGCATGTGCACCCAGGACTGAAAAAACAAGTGATTCATCATGGGAGGAGCTGTTATCAGAATCAGGGAGTTCGACTGGAAGGTATTCGGAGCCATAAACACTATCAGTAGCAGTCAGGTTGTGTAGACTCTTTCTCTGAGCAGGGACATGCTGGCCCCTGGAACGGCACGCTGCGGAGAAGTGATTAAGCTTCCTGCACAAATTACAAGTCTTACCCAGAGCAGGGCAAACATCAAATTGATGATTGACAAAGTTGCAGTTTGGGCATCGGCGAGGATTGACCCTCGCAGGCGCGGGAGTGCTACGCTGGCGTGGCGGGCCATCGCGCCGCGGGCGTCCAGCAGCACCGGCATAGTTAATGTCCTCAGCTTCAGGGGGAGATACGGCGTCGACAGCAGGAGACATGCGAGAGGCATGCAAAGCGTCGTTTAAAGTGAGGCCCGGCTTTCTCAGAAGCTCAGCCCGTAGCTTCGCGTCCTGTAGACCGTGAACTAGGACATCTCTGACCATCTGGTCGGGGGTCAACGTCTCCAGGTGGCAACGCCGTGCCAGGTGACGCAACGATGCCACGAAGGTGTCGATGTGCTCCCCGGGTTTCTGGCGCCTGCTGAAAAACTTGAACCGCTCTATAATGCAATTGGTGGGAATGTCACACAGAGCGGCAAATTTATTGATGAGACATACGGGGTCCTCTGCATGCTCACCATCGGCGTACTCAAAAGATTCAAAACGTTCCATCGCCTCCGGGCCAGCCAGGTTGAGGAGCAGATGTGCTTTAACCGCAGGGGTAATATTGGGATGAGCGATGGCGACATAGTGCAGGAAGTCGCGCCGGAAAATAGTCCACCGGTGGACGATGTCGGAGTCAAACACCAGAACGTCAGGCTTTCGACACGAGCTGGCCATAGTACATAAATGGTTGGAAAGGAAAATAAACACTTGGAGAAAAGAAAACAAACCCGATGAACAGGAGACGCAGGGTTAACTTCTTGACACCATGTAAAGACTGTTCAAACGCATAGTGTCTTCACTCTAGTTTATTGCATACATTGTATTCGTATACACACATATTGCCCTAGCTGTTCGTGGTCCGTTACCGGAGCTAGAGAGCGAGCTAGGGGTGGGAAGGTTACATTTATACTGAAGCTAATGGGGAGTGGTTAGTAGTAGTGAGGTCATTATGTTAAAGGAACATGCACGGCTCTACAACAGGGTAGACATGAAGAGCTAGGTGGTCTACTCCTGCTATTATTGTTTGCTAATTTGCTGGGGTATACCATCTTGTTTGGATGGGGTGTTTTCCACATCTCCGCTGCACTGTAATGCTGTTTGTTGGTTCACAAGGCAATGTCTTCCTTCACATTCAATTGTCACCTGATGGTTCTATTAATATTGTTTATTTCAGAGCTACCGAGTTTGGGAACGCCTGCTGACATCGTGGCTGAAGGTGGTGACTGGGGAAGTGATTCAGTGGCCTCTACATCAAAGGAACAAAAAGGTTTGTGAGCCTTCTGTGACATATATATGATGCCCTGACAGTGCGTGTGCACCTGATGCAAGAAATGAGGTTCACACGGAAGTGGGAATAGGGAAGGGGCTGAGCACAGAGAGCTGACATCGACAGGGATAGCACCTGTACAGGTGGGCAGATGCAGGAATTGTGTGATAAATCAGCCCTCTTTTTGGAAACAAATGATCTGAGTTGCCGCAAAAGTTAAGTCAGAATATCAGAGTCCAGAAACAGATTCTTTTATTTTTTATTTTTTTTGGGAAAATATTTTTTATTGGAGGTAAGTACATATCATATTAAAGTCGTTACCAGTCTTACATATTTAAATTAATAATATTGTCAAATATTATTACATTGTCTCCAATACTTTTTTTTTAATTTTTTTTTTAACTAAATAGAACTAAAAAGATAAATGAAATAAAGAAAGAAAAGAGAGAAAAGGAAAAAAAAGGAAACAAAGAAAACAAAAAAGAAAGAGATAATAAAGAAGAATGGAATATAAAGATAAAAAACTTCATTCGAGATATATTCGTACATTTCAGAATATAACATTTCATCTATTCCTTGGCTCGAGTGCTAGTCAGGTTCTCGTGCTGAACCGTTCTGACCCTTTAGATAATCAATAAAGGGAGACCATGTTCCAGCAAATAGTTCTTGTTTGTCCAACAGGACAAGTCTAGTTCTTTCCAAGTGTAAGGTCTCCGTCATTTCTATAATCCACATTTTAATTGTGGGGGCTATAGGGCCTTTCCAAAATTTTAGAATTAATTTTTTCCCAGTTATTATACTATAATCAATAAAGTTTCTTTGAGTTGTTGTAAATGTTTGATTTAGTTCTAATGTTCCTAGTATTATTAATTTTGGATCCGGGTCTAATTGAGTGCTAGTAAATATTCTGAAAATATTTGCCCAGAATTTTTTAATTTTTATGCAATTTGCAAACATATGAGATAAGTTAGCTTCTAAATGTTGACATTTATCACATATAGGTGAAATATGTGGAAAGATTTTATTTAATTTTGTTTTAGAATAATGTAACCTGTGTATTACTTTAAATTGTATTAGAGAGCGTCTGGCATTTAATGAACATTGATGTATGTGTTGTAAACTTTCTTCCCAAGTATCTTTCGTTATTATTTGATTTAGTTCTTTTTCCCATGTTTGTCTATGCAAGTCCGTCGATGGGATATCACTGTCTAATAAAATATTATATATGTAAGATATTAATTTTTCTGTGTTAGGATGTTTATTCCAACAGTCATCAAGAATTTCTGAATTTCTAATTCTAAAGTTTTGAGTATTTGCTTTTACATAATCTCTAAGTTGAAGATATCTGAAAAAATCATTTACTTGAATTCCATAAGTTTGCTGCAACTCCTGAAATGAAAGAAAAGTGCCTTCTTGGTTAGATGCAGACCGTTCTATCTGCCCAGAGAGTTTACCTCCACTGTTGTGACTGCAGCCTATATTCCTCCTGATGCTAATGCCAAGCTTGCAATGAAAGATCTGCATTCTGCCATTAGCAAACAACAGACTCACAACCCCGAGGCAGCCTTCATTGTTGCGGGTGACTTCAATCACTCCAACCTGAAGACTGTACTCCCCAAATTCCACCAACATGTCTCCTTCGCCACTAGAGAAGGCAAGACACTGGACAAAGTCTACACCAACATGGCTGAAGCTTACAAAGCCGTCCCCCTCCCCCACCTTGGACAGTCTGATCACCTCTCATTGTTCCTGCTCCCAAAGTACTCCCCACTCATCAGACGGGTTAAACCTACTGTGAGGACAGTTAAAGTCTGGTTAGAGGATGCGGACTCCACACTTCAGCAGTGTTTTGGAAACACTGACTGGAAGGCGTTTGCAGCCCAGGCCACCCTTGACTCCCACACGGACATTGACTCCTATACATCATCTGTTCTGGACTTTATAAACTCCACCATCAACAGCGTCACCTCCCTCAAACAGGTGACCATATTCCCGAATCAGAAGCCATGGATGAACAGCGAGGTCAGGCTACTGCTGAAAGCACGGGACACCGCTTTCAGGTCAGGCGATGCCCGAGCCTATAGTTCATCCAGGGCTAACCTGAAGAAGGGCTTAAAGAAGGCCAAGCACTGCCATAAACTCAGGATTGAGGAGCACTTCAACAACAACTCCGACCTCCGACGCATGTGGCAAGGCATCCAGGCCATCACGGACTTTAGACCCACCAACACCACCCCCACATCCAGTAACGCCTCCTTCCTTGAGGAGCTCAACCACTTCTATGGCCGTTTCGATAGGGACAATCGGCAGTTGGCCATCAAGGCGGTGCTCCCTGCCGATCACCAGCCCCTCTCACTCACCCCCTTCGACGTGTACGTGGCACTGAGTAGGACTAATGCACGTAAGGCTGCTGGCCCCGACGGCATCCCCGGGCGCGTCCTCAGGGCCTGTGCTGCGCAGCTGACAGACGTCTGGACTGACATCTTCAACCTGTCACTTGCCCAAGCAGTTGTGCCCACGTGCCTTAAATCCACCTCCATCGTGCCGGTGCCAAAACACTCCACTGCGGCAAGCCTCAACGACTTCCGCCCAGTTGCACTTACTCCCATCATCGCCAAGTGCTTCGAGAGGCTGGTCCTGGCACACCTCAAAGGCTGCCTACCCCCCACGTTGGATCCCTATCAGTTTGCCTACCGCAAGAACAGGAGTACGGAGGATGCCATCTCAACGGCACTTCACTCCGCCCTCTCCCACCTCGACAACAGAGACACTTACGTAAGAATGCTGTTCATCGATTACAGCTCAGCATTCAACACCATCATACCCTCTAAACTGATCACCAAACTCGGTGACCTGGGCATCGACCCCTCCCTCTGCAACTGGATACTGGACTTTCTAACCAACAGACCCCAGTCTGTTAGGTTAGACAAGCACACCTCTTCAACCCTCACCCTGAACACCGGCGTTCCACAGGGCTGTGTGCTGAGCCCCCTCCTCTACTCCCTCTTCACCTACGACTGCACACCTGTACATGGTACTAACACCATCATCAAGTATGCAGATGATACAACGGTGATTGGCCTCATCAGCAACAACGATGAGTCGGCCTATAGGGAGGAGGTCCAGCTCCTAGCAGCATGGTGCGCTGACAACAACCTGGCCCTTAACTCCAAGAAGACCATGGAGCTCATTGTAGACTTCAGGAAGTCTAGGGGCGGCATGCACACCCCCATCCACATTAACGGGAGGGTGGTGGAACGTGTTTCCAGCTTCAGGTTCCTGGGGGTCAACATCTCCGATGACCTCTCTTGGACCAACAATACCTCAACTCTGGTCAAGAAGGCTCACCAGCGTCTCTTCTTCCTGAGGAGACTAAAGAAGGTCCATCTGTCTCCTCGGATTCTGGTGAACTTCTACCGCTGCACCATCGAGAGCATCTTACCAACTGCATCACAGTATGGTATGGCAACTGCTCTGTCTCCGACCGGAAAGCACTGCAGAGGGTGGTGAAAATTGCCCAACGCATCACCGGTTCCTCACTCCCCACCATTGAGTCTGTCCAAAGCAAGCGTTGTCTGCGAAGGGCGCTCAGCATCGCCAAGGACTGCTCTCACCCCAACCACAGACTGTTTACCCTCCTACCATCCGGGAGGCGCTACAGGTCTCTCCGTTGCCGGACCAGCAGGTCCAGGAACAGCTTCTTCCCTGCGGCGGTTACACTACTCAACACTGTACCTCGGTGACTGCCAATCACACCCCCCCCGGACACTCCTCCCACCAGGATTTATTAGATTAGATTTATTTATTTACTGCTCATATTTATGTCGCTCTTCTAGGGAGATGCTAACTGCATTTCGTTGTCTCTGTACTGTACACTGCACAATGACAATAAAGTTGAATCTGAATCTGAATCTGAATCTTCCTTGTAAAGTTGTCCCATCTGTTTTAATTACATAGTTTTTCCATTGTGTAAAACCTTTGTCCAACCATGAGGGCTTAAACAAAGGATTATTCACAATTGGAAGAAAAAGTGATAAGTTATCTAATTTTATGTCTTTTTTAATTGTTTCCAAATTCGCATAGCACTATATATTATAGGATTTTCCCTATAAATTTTGTTGTTTAATTTAGAAGTAGCGAATAGTATCGAGCCGATTTCAAAAGGTGAACAATCTTCCTTTTCCATTTTTAACCAATCTGGTTGTTGATCTATTTCTTCCAACCAAAATTCATATTTTTAATGTAAACTGCCCTAAAATAAAACCAAAAGTTTGGTAAACCAGGCCTGCATTTGTTTTAGATTTGCATAGATGTTTTTTGCTTATCCTATGATTCTTGTAATCCCAGATAAAGTCACTGACAATGGAATCCAACTTTTTAAAAAAGTATTTTGACAAGTATATCGGAATTGTTTGAAAAAGGTATAATATTTGCGGTAAGAAAATCATTTTTATGGCATTAATTTTACCAACCATTGAGATAGGAAGTGTTTTCTAATACTGAATTTTCTTATGTAGTTTATTCAGTAATGGGGGAAACTTTGCTTTAATAATGATGTATATGTCTTAGTGACATAAATGCCTAGGTATTTGAATTTTTCGTTTACTATTTTAAACGGAAATTGTTGTATTATATGTTTATTATGTTCCCTTATTGGCATAATTTCGCTTTTATTCCAATTTATTCTGTATCCAGAGAGTGAACCAATTGGGTTATTAGCTTTAATAAATTTGGATACTAATTTCTGGTTTTGTAATGTAAATTAATACATCATCTGCGTATAGAGAAATTTTATTCATTGTATCCTTTGTGCGCAGAAACAGATTCTGTGCAGAAATGAGCCTTTGACCCGTACCCCACCTGTCAATTTCTCCACACTAATCCCATTTCTGAGCACTTGGTCTGTCGCCTACTATCCATTTACAGTTCGAATGGACATCCAACAATGTTGTGACAGAGTACCTGCCTCCAACACCACCTCAGGCAGTGTGTCGCAGCCTGCAGTCATCACTGCTGAAAGATTCTTCCTGAAAGAACATCCTCTAAACCTCAAGGTCCCCGCATTAAATCGATGCCCCCTGGTGTTAGCCATCTCTACTATGGAGAAAACTATTTTTGCCATTGACCCTATTTTTCTCATAGTATTCTGTACCTCTTGATCACTGCCTGTCCGCCCAGCTTCAAGGAAGACGACTTAAATCACTCCAGTCTGCTGATAATTGAAATATTAATTCTGAGCAATATCCTGATGAATCTCCTCTGCATCGTCTCCAGTTCTTAGGCATCCTTCCCACAGTATGGAGATCAGAATTGCACACACTCCTCCAATTTAAGGCTTAATTAGCTCCCTATAAATTTGTATCAAGGCCTCCCTGCACTTGCATTCAATGCTGCAGCTAATAACAAGAGAAAGAGAGGAGGGGGGGGGAGAGAGAGAGAGAGAGATAGAGAGAGATAGATAGATAGATAGATAGAGAGAGAGAGAGAGAGAGAGAGAGAGAGAGAGAGAGAGAGAGAGATAGATAGATAGAGAGAGAGAGAGAGAGAGAGAGAGAGAGAGAGAGAGAGAGAGAGAGAGAGAGAGAGAGAGAGAGAGAGAGAGAGAGAGAGAGAAGAGCGGGGGAGAGAGGAGGGGGGAGAGAGAGAGACGAGGGGAGAGGGGGGGAGAGGAGGGGGGGGAAAGAGAAAGAGAGAGGAGTGGAGCGGGGCGGCAGCTTGCTGGGACCCGAGCGAGGTCTGGAGCGATCTGACTGTCAAAAGCAGCGGAGGGCCAGCCGATCGTGGCTTCCGCGAGGGAAGCCCACCCAACAGCATGACAGACAAATGGGCGGGGGAGACGGAGAGGAGGTCGTCCCCTCTGACGGCCGTCACGGCCACTTTTCCACCCCACTTGTCCGCGCTCGCGCTGTGATAACGACCGCCACCGCCATGTTGTAGAATTTCAAGGAGCCCAGCGGAACGCGCAGCATGACTTGAGCACGTGTTAGCGGCTTCAATCCAGAGCCGTGGGGGGGGGGGAGGGAGGGGAGGGAGGCTGGGCCATGTAACTCGGAGCTCGTGGAATCGAGTGGCCAGCCGGCTGCGTGTTTGAAACCTCTGCGCAGCTAGCCGCGAGGAGCAGAGGCATTGTGACGTCATCCAGCTCGCTTCAGCACGTTAGATTTTCACTATTTGCAACACTCACCCACACTGTCCCCACCTTCCTGAACTCTCTCTGCACCCTCTCTGCTCTCCTGTTCCTGCTCTGTACCCTCCATGACCCAGCCCTGCCCACCTGAACCCTCTCTGCACCCTCCACGCCCCAGCCCCGCCCACCTGAACCCACTGCACCCTCTCCACTCTCCTGTGCCCACTCTGCACCCTCCACGCCCCAGCCCTGCCCACTTGAACCCTCGCTGCACCCTCTCTCCTCCCCTGTTCTGCTCTGCACCCTCCACGCCACAGCCCTGCCCACTTGAACCCTCGGTGCACCCTCTCCACTCTCCTGAACCCTCTCTATATCCCCTCCATTCTCATGAATCCCCTCAGCACCATCCACACCTCATCAAATAGTGAAAGGCCTGGATAGACTGGATGTGGAGAGGATGTCTCCACCAGTGGGAGAGTCTAGGACACAGTTTCAGAATAAGACGTTTTAGAATGGAGATGATGAGCAATTTCTTGAACCAGAGGTGGTGAATCTGCGGGATTCATTGCCACAGACGGCAGTGGAGCCCAAGTCAGGATATTTTTAAGGCGGAGCTTGCCAGACTCTTGATTAGTGCGTGTGTCAATATAGAAACATAGAAAATAGGTGCAGGAGGAGGCCATTCGGCCCTTCAAGCCAGCACCGCCATTCATTGTGATCATGGCTGATCGTCCCCAATCAATAACCCGTGCCTGCCTTCTCCCCATATCCTTTGATTCCACTAGCCCCGAGAGCTCTATCTATCTCTCTCTTAAATCCATCCAGTGATTTAGCCTCCACTGCCCTCTGTGGCAGGGAATTCCATAAATTCACAACTCTCTGGGTGAAAAAGTGTTTTCTCACCTCAGTCTTAAATGACCTCCCCTTTATTCTAAGACTGTGGCCCCTGGTTCTGGACTCGCCCAACATTGGGAACATTTTTCCTGCATCTAGCTTGTCCAGTCCTTTTATAATTTTATATGTTTCCTAAAGATCCCCCTCATCCTTCTAAACTTTAGTGAATACAAGCCTAGTCTTTTCAATCTTTCCTCATATGATAGTCCCGCCATCCCAGGGATCAATCTCGTGAACCTACGCTGGACTGTCTCAATCACAAGGATGTCATTCCTCAAGTTAGGAGACCAAAACTGTACACAATACTGCAGATGTGGTCTTACCAGAGCCCTATACAACTGCAGAAGAACCTCTCTATAATAAAGAAGAAAAAGAAAAATAAGTTAGATAATGAAAAATAGAAAAATGTGAGATATATAGTGTGTGGAAAAGATAAATAGAGAGTGAAAGAAGAAAGTTAAAGAATAGAAAATAGGAAAAAGAGAATAAAAGAAGAAAAGGGAAAAAAAAGAAAAAAGAAGTAAGGAGATCTTATTTATAATCTTGACCATCCCTCGCCCAGTCACGAGTTAGCTTTTGCAATTGTGTTGCACCATATAACCATATAACCATATAACCATAACAGCACGGAAACAGGCCATCTCGGCCCTTCAAGTCCGTGCCGAACATTTAAAACATTTTTTTTTTAAATTAAAAATAAATACTTCCCCCTAGTCCCATCTACCTGCACTCAGACCATAACCCTCCATTCCTTTCCCGTCCATATACCCATCCAATCTATTTTTAAATGATAACATCGAACCTGCCTCCACCACTTCCACTGGAACCTCATTCCACACAGCTACCACTCTCTGAGTAAAGAAGTTCCCCCTAATGTCCCCCCTAAACTTCTGTCCCTTAATTCTCAAGTCATGTCCCCTTGTTTGAATCTTCCCTACTCTCAATGGGAAAAGCTTATCCACGTCCACTCTGTCTAACCCGCTCATAATTTTAAAGACCTCTATCAAGTCCCCTCTTAACCTTCTGCGCTCCAAAGAATAAAGACCTAACTTGTTCAACCTTTCTCTGTAACTTAGTTGCTGAAACCCAGGCAACATTCTAGTAAATCTCCTCTGTACTCTCTCTATTTTGTTGACATCCTTCCTATAATTAGGCGACCAAAATTGTACTCCATACTCCAGAATTGGCCTCACCAATGCCTTGTACAATTTTAACATTACATCCCAACTTCTATATTCAATGCTCTGATTTATAAAGGCCAGCACACCAAAAGCTTTCTTTACCATCCTATCTACATGAGATTCCACCTTCAGGGAACTATGCACAGTTATTCCTAGATCCCTCTGTTCAACTGCATTCCTCAATTCGCTACCATTTACCGTGTACGTCCTATTTTGATTTGTCGTGCCGAGATGTAGCACCTCACATTTGTCAGCATTAAACTCCATCTGCCATCTTTCAGCCCACTCTTCCAAATGGCCTAAATCTCTCTGTAGACTTTGAAAATCTACTTCATTAACCATATATAACCATATAACCATAACAGCACGAAAACAGGCCATCGCGGCCCTTCAAGTCCGTGCCGAACATTTAATTTTTTTTTTTTTTTTTTTTTTTTAAATTAAATTAAAAATAAAATACTTCCCCCTAGTCCCATCTACCTGCACTCAGACCATAACCCTCCATTCCTTTCCCGTCCATATACCCATCCAATCTATTTTTAAAGGATAACATCGAACCTGCCTCCACCACTTCCACTGGAAGCTCATTCCACACAGCTACCACTCTCTGAGTAAAGAAGTTCCCCCTAATGTTCCCCCTAAACTTCTGTCCCTTAATTCTCAAGTCATGTCCCCTTGTTTGAATCTTCCCTACTCTCAATGGGAAAAGCTTATCCACGTCCACTCTGTCTAACCCGCTCATAATTTTAAAGACCTCTATCAAGTCCCCTCTTAACCTTCTGCGCTCCAAAGAATAAAGACCTAACTTGTTCAACCTTTCTCTGTAACCACAACAACACCTATCTTAGTATCATCTGCATACTTACTAATCCAATTTTCCACACCATCATCCAGATCATTGATGTACATGACAAACAACAGTGGACCCAACACAGACCCCTGAGGCACCCCACTAATCACCGGCCTCCAACCTGACAAACAGCCATCCACCATTACTCTCTGGCATCTCCCATTCAGCCACTGTTGAATCCATCTTGCTACTCCACCATTAATACCCAACAGTTGAATCTTCTTAACCAACCTTCCATGAGGAACCTTGTCAAAGGCCTTACTGAAGTCCATATAGACAACATCCACTGCTTTACCCTCATCAATTTCCCTAGTAACCTCTTCGAAAAATTCAAGAAGTTTAGTCAAGCATGACCTTCCAGGCACAAATCCATGTTGACTGTTCCTAATCAGACCCTGCTTATCCAGATGCTTATATATATTATCTTTAAGTATCCTTTCCATTAATTTGCCCACCACTGACGTCAAACTAACAGGTCTATAATTGCTAGGTTTACTCTTCGAACACTTTTTAAACAACGGAACAACATGCGCAGTACACCAATCCTCCGGCACTATTCCCGTTTCTAATGACATTTGAAATATTTCTGTCATAGCCCCTGCTATTTCTACACTAACTTCCCTCAATGTCCTAGGGAATATCCTGTCAGGACCTGGAGACTTATCCGTTTTCATATTTTTCAAAAGTGTTCGCACCTCCTCTTCTTTGAATCTCACAGTTTCCATTGCTACTCTGCTTGTTTCCCTTACCTCACATAATTCCATATCCTTCTCCTTCGTGAATACCGAAGAAAAGAAATTGTTCAATATCTCCCCCATCTCTTTTGGCTCTGCAGATAGCTGTCCACTCTGACTCTCTAATGGACCAATTTTATTCCTTGTTATCCTTTTGCTATTAATATAGCTGTAGAAACCCTTTGGATTTACTTTCACCTTACTTGCCAAAGCAACCTCATATCTTCTTTTAGCTTTTCTAATTTCTTTCTTAATATTCTTTTTACATTCTTTATACTCCTCAAGCACCTCATTTACTCCATGCTGCCTATAATTATTGTAGATCTCTCTCTTTTTCCGAACCGTGTCCAAATTCCCTTGAAAACCATGGCTCTTTCCATTTTTTACTATTTCCTTTCAACCGAACAGGGACATAAAGATTCTGTACTCTTAAAATTTCACCCTTAAATGTCGTCCATTTTTCTTCTACATCCTTCCCATAAAACAACATGCCCCAATTCACTCCTTTTAAATCCTTTCGCATCTCCTCAAAGTTAGCCTTTCTCCAAACAAAAATCTCAACCCTAGGTCCAGTTCTGACCCTCTCCATAATTATATTGAAACTAATGGTATTGTGATCACTGGACCCGAAGTGCTCCCCGACGCATACCTCCGCCACCTGCCCTGTCTCATTTCCTAACAGGAGGTCCAGCACTGCCCCTTCTCTAGTAGGTACCTCTATGTATTGCTGCAAAAAACTATCTTGCACACATTTTACAAACTCCAAACCATCCAGCCCTTTTACAGAATGTGTTTCCCAGTCTATGTGTGGAAAATTGAAATCTCCCACAATCACTACCTTGTGCTTACTACTAATATCTGCTATCTCCTTACATATTTGCTCTTCCAATTCTCGCTCCCCATTTGGCGGTCTATAATACACCCCTATAAGTGTTGCTACACCTTTCCCATTTCTCAGTTCCACCCAAATAGCCTCCCTAGACGAGCCCTCTAATCTATCCTGCCAAAGCACTGCTGTAATATCTTCCTTGACAAGCAATGCAACACCCCCACCTCTTGCCCCTCCAATTCTATCACCCCTGAAGCAACGAAATCCTGGAATATTTATTTGCCAATCACAGCCCTCCTGCAACCATGTTTCACTGATCGCCACAACATAATACTTCCAGGTGTCAATCCAGGCTCTAAGCTCATCCACCTTTCTTACAATGCTCCTAGCATTACAATATACACATTTAAGAAACCCACCACCACTTATTCTCTGTTTATTATCTTTTTCTTCTTTCTCCCCTACATTTTGGGTCCGAGTGCTTCCCTTCTCTGCCTCCTGCCTCCCACATTTTCCACTAGCTTTCTCTATTTGAGTCCCTCCCCCCAACCGTTCTAGTTTAAAGTCTCCCCAGTAGCCTTTGCAAATCTCCCCGCCAGGATATTGGTCCCCCTCGGGTTCAAGTGCAACCCGTCCTTTCTGTACAGGTCACACCTTCCCCAAAAAGGTCCCAATGATCCAGAAATTTGAATCCCTGCCCGCTGCACCAGTTCCTCAGCCACGCATTTATCCTCCACCTCACTCCATTCCTACTCTCACCGTCGCGTGGTACAGGTAGTAATCCTGAGATTGTTACCTTTGTAGTCCTTCTCATTAACTCTCCTCCCAACTCCGTAAATTCTCCTTTCAAGACCTCTTCTCTTTTTCTACCTATGTCATTGGTACCTATATGTACCACAACCTCAGGCTCCTCTCCCTCCGATTTCAGGATATCTTGGACGCGTTCAGACACATCCCTGACCCTGGCACCAGGAAGGCAAACTACCATCCGGTCTCCTGACTGCGTCCACAGAATCGCCTATCCGACCCCCTAACCATAGAGTCCCCTATTACTATTGCCCTCCTCTTCTTTTCCCTACCCTTCTGAGCAACAGGGCTGGTCTCTGTGCCGGAGGCCCGGCCGCTGTTGCTACCCGCAGGAAGGCTGTCCCCCTCAACAGTACTCAAACAGGAGTACTTATTTTCAAGGTGTACAGCCACCGGGGTACTCACTAGTCCCTGCCTCTGCCCCTTGCCCTTCCTAACCGTGACCAAAAAGACGATAAATGGAGACCAACTCGTTGTGAATTGGTCAAATTTATCTATTAGGAGGAATCGCATTACCTCAAGATGTGCGGTGTCCAACATACTTGCAATCCACATTTTAAGCGTTGGTATTGGTGTATTTTTCCAAAATTTCAATATTAATTTTTTTGCTATTATTAAACCATAATTAAAAAATAATTTTTGAGATGGATTCAATTTATTACCATCTTCCATTACCCCAAATATAATCAATTCATTATTAGGTTCCATTTTAATCTTAAATAATTTTGTGAATATCACTCCAAAATCTATAAAGTTTTATACAGGAAACAAAAGAGTGTGTTATAGTTGCATCTTGGGTTAAACATTTATCGCAAGTGGGGGATATATTTGGGTAAAATGTATTTAATCTTGTTTTTGAGTAATATAATCTTTGTAAAGTTTTAAATTGAATTAGATTATGTCTTGCATTAATCGAACATTTGTGAATGTATGTCAAATACGTTTCCCATGTAACCTTCGTAATTTTTACAATTAATTCCCGTTCCCACTCTTCTCTAATTACCTCTGTCGCAGGTAAATCTATATTTAAAATACTATTATATAAATATGATATTAATTTTTGTGTATCAGCTTTAATATTCATTACCTCTTCCAATAAATCAGGAAATATTTTTTGATATCCTTGTATGTATGTCTTCAAGAAATTGCAAATCTGAAAATATTTAAAATAATGATTGTTTTTCAATTAAAATTTTAATTGTAATTGTTGAAATGATAGTAAATCTCCCATTTCATACATGTCCCCGATCCTTTTAATTCCTAAACTTTCCCATTGATTATATATTTTGTCCATAAGAGATGGTTTAAATAAAGGATTATTCACTATCTGTGTTAACAATGATAGGTTTCTTAATTTTAAGGATAATTTTATTTGTTTCCATATTCTTATTGTATCTTGTATAATTGGGTTCTTCTTATATATTGCATTGTTCATTTTTTTCGAGGAGAAGAGGATCGTTCCTATATTACAAGGGTAACAATCCTCTTTCCCCATTTTTATCCATTCTGTCTGTTGGGTTGAACTATCCAACCAGTAAATTATATTCTTAATATGGATTGCCCAATAGTAATACAGAAAATTCGGGAGTGAAATTCCCCCGACATCTTTTGGTTTACATAAGTGTTCTTTTTTAATTCTATGTGATTTATAGTCCCAAACAAAGTTAGTAATATTAGAGTTTAATTTAGAAAAAACATATTTTGGTACATATACTGGTATAGACTGAAATAGGTATAATAACTGTGGTAGAAAGATCATTTTTGTAGCGTTTATTCTACCTATTAATGATAAAGGAAGTGTTTTCCAAAATTTAATCATTATATTAAGTTTATTTATTAAAGGTATAAAATTGGCATTGAATAAAGCTTTATGTTTTCTAGTAATCTGAATACCCAGATATTTAAATTTTTCTGTTGCTATTTTAAAGGGGAACTTCAGTAAGTGTGTGGATTCTTGAGATTTTAACGTCATGATTTCACTTTTGTTCCAATTTATTCTATATCCAGAAAAGGACCCAAATTCTTCTATTATGTTTAATAAATTTGGTATGCTCATTTGTGAGTTTGTTATATATAACAGAATATCGTCTGCATATAATGAAATTTTATTATTTAAGACCCTAGTATTATAACCCTGAATATTCGGATGACTTCTTATACTTTCAGCCAAAGGTTCTATCATAAGGGCAAATAGCAGGGGTGATAAAGCACGCCCCTGCCTATTACCCCTTGATAATTGAAATTTTTGAGATAACATACTGTTAGTTAATATTCTTGCCATCGGTTTATCATATAATAATTTCACCCATGTAATAAAATTCTCTCCCATAATAATTTTTTGTAATACTTTGTATAAATACTGCCATTCTACCTGATCAAATGCTTTCTCTGCGTCCAAAGGAATAATTGATATGTCTTCTTCCTCCACTTTATGTGAGTACATTATATTAAACAGGCATCTCAAATTATTAAATGAATATCTTTTGGGTATAAACCCCGTTTGATCAGGGTTTATCAATTTACTAATATATTTGCTTAATCTTCTGGCTAAATTCTTTGCTAAAATTTTCTGATCTGTATTTAAAAGTGATATAGCTCTATATGAGACCAGTTCCTCTAGATCTTTATCTTTCTTTGGAATAAGCGTGATAGTTGATTCTGCTAATGTTTCAGGTAATTTATTTTCTTTAAAAGCGTGAGTATATAAATTAAATAAATAGGGAGTCGTTATCTCATGAAATTTTTTATAAAATTCATTACTAAAACCATCTGGTCACGGTGTCTTACCATTTTTCAACGATTTTATTGTTTCACCTATTTCTTCGATTGTTATTTGTGCTCCGAGTTCCTCTTGTTCCAAAAGGTCAAGGTTTGGGAGATTACAATTATCTAAAAAAAAAAAAATTTTGCTATCTTCTGTTTTAGTTTTTGATGTATATAAATTTTGATAAAATTGAGCAAATCTTTTATTAATATCTTTAGATAGTATTAGTAATTCACCATTCTCGGATTTAATTTTATTTATAGTATTTTCTTTTTCTTGTTTTTTTCAGTTGGCGTGCTAACAGCTTATGTAGTTTGTCACCAAACTCAAAATGTTCCTGTTTTGTAATTTGGAATAATCTTATTACTCTTGCCGAGAGAATTCGATTAAGTTTAAATTTCAGTCATATTATCTTATTATGTTTATCTATAGTGGAATCTTTAGCATTATCTAACTCTAACTGTCTTATTTCTTGTTCTAACAACATTTGTTCTGTTTTATTCTTTTTATTTTGAAAATTTTTGTATGAAATTATAATTCCTCTAATAAATGCTTTAAAAGTTTCCCATGATAAAGAAGGTGAGGTACCTGGTGTATCATTTATCTCAAAAAATAATTTCATTTGTTGTTTTAAGTATTGATAACCCTGTAAGCCATTTAAAATATATGTATTAAACCTCCAAAAAAAGTTTTTACCCGGCATTCCCTCAAATTTTACTGAAAAAGTCAACGGAGAGTGATCATAAATACTACTAATATGGTATGTTGGATTAATTGTATATGGCATTAATTTCATATCCACTAAAAAATAATCAATTCTTGAATATGTTTTATGGACCGAAGAGTAAAACGAATATTCCCTTCCTACTGGATTAGCAGATCTCCATACATCTGTTATATTAGTATTTTTTATATATGTATTTAGAAGTTCACTAGTCTTAGATTTTAAATTACTCCTTTGTTTTACTGATTTGTCTAAGTATGGATCTAAAACACAGTTGAAATCCCCCCCTATTATCACATTTTGATAATTAAACTCTAATATTATATCTATAATTTTATCAAAAAATTTAGGGTTATCAAAATTCGGAGCGTAAATATTTATCATAGTTATTGGGGTAGCATAAATTTCTCCCGAAACTATGATATACCTTCCCTCTTTATCTGATATATTCTTTAATTTAAAAGGTATACCTTTTTGAATAAGAATAGCTGTACCTCTAGATTTAGAAGTAAATGATGAATAGTATGTTTGACCTATCCACTTCGCCTTTAATCTCATTTGTGTTTGCTGTTTCATGTGTGTTTCTTGCAAGTAAATTATGTCGCTTTTCAAAGATTTTAGGTGAGCAAAAATTTTACCCCTCTTTATTGGTTCATTGGCACCACTTATATTCCAACTACAGAGTGTGATTCCTCCATTCTTTATTTGTCTATCGTCTTGCATTGTATATCAAAGTAGTATTCTTGAATCATATGGTGCAAACAAATACCTCAGAATTCTGGGCGTTGGGGTGGTCATTCCAAGTTTTAAAGTTTATATTACATCTCCTTCTCCAAAAGTACCTTAGATAAAGCAAGAAAAATTGTGATTTAAAATTGGTTACACAAAAACTAAGCAAATACAAATTTATATAGTGATTTAAAAAAAAAAGTGAAGTTAAGGTATCAAAGAAAAGATACCTTAAAGACAAATAGCCACCTAAGGTGGCGAAACATTTATAGACTTCCTTGATGTTATTTTACATTGAACTCCAATCCCTTATTAACACATCGTAAAAAACTACAGACCGTCTCATATCTTGTTTATTCTTATTTAAATTTATCAAACTAGCACTAGTAAAAAGCAAAAAGACTCAGAGAAAAAATATTAAAAAGTAAAAAAAAGTAATAAAAAAATATAAATCACAACATATTCTCAGTTCCATAAGTATTTATACCTTTCCAATTTATCTAACCAACTACCATACAAGCAGGTACCGAGGGGTTAACCTCATACCTGGATCTTTTCCAAGTTTATGTTGCGTTCCCACACAAGAAAAAAACGTTAGTAATGTTATAGACATTTTGGTTAATTACTATTTATAAGCAATGGTTTATTCATGATTTGTTCATATTTACTACATACACTCACAAATCATTAGTATTATTAAATTTGTTAAATTAGTTGGTTAATTATAATTAGAATATAATAGTTAGATATTAATATTATCTCGGCCATGTCCCTTATACAGTATCTTCAACATCCTTTTGTTTATCTTTGAGCTTTTCATTCAAGGTGAAACATGGACAATGTTCTCAAATACACATTCCAGACAGATAAGCTCGGTAACTGTCTGGAAAATCCACCATCTTAACCAGCTCCAACTCTATCTTAAAAGTTAAGAAATTCACTGTTCCTCCTCTTCGACCTCTTCTTCCGATGTCTTCGATGCTTTTCTCACGATATCTTCTGCATACTTAAATGCTTTTTCGGGATCCATAAATGAGCGCTCAGTTCCGTTATAAGTAATTTTCATTTTTGCTGGGAAAACCACCCCATATCTGACCTTGGATATACCCCTCAATATGTTTCTTGTCTGTGTAAACAAGTTCCTTCTCTGGACGACCTCCGGAGGATAATCACGGAAAAATCGAATATTATCCCCACAATATAGCAAATTCACCCCATGAACAACCTTATTCAGTATGTTCCACTGAAGAGATATCGAGAAAAAATCACAATTATCTGTCTTGGAGCAGCATTTATGCCTCTTGAGACACGTCCAACTCGGTGAACAATATCTATTCTTAATTCTTCCGGCAGTTTAAAAACATCTTTGAGTAAGTCAGCAATGAAAGTACGTGTTTGAGATACATGTCCTTCTCGCCCTTCTCTTACTCCAACAATTCTCAAATTCTGCCTTCTCGATCTCGCTTCCAAGTCCAAACATTTGTCAGTCATTCTTGCAAGTTTTTCTGCTTCATCTTTCTTTGATTTTTTCAAACTATTTATTTCCGTAATCATCTCTTTCATATCATTTTCCATCTCTTCCATTCTCTCATCAATGTTGTCCATCTTAGCATTTACACCGGTAAATTTCTTATTCTAATCATTTTCGATTCTAACAAATTCTGATTTAAGTTTTTTATCAAACTCATTATGTTGCTTCTTCAGCTCCTTTAACTCAGCACAAGCATTATCAATTTTATGAGAGAATATCTCCATATTAGTCTCCATATTCTGCATCTTAGTCACCATACTCTGCATCTTTTCCAGTGTTCTATTAATTGTAGCAGTCATTTCTAAAAGCATTTGCTTTACCTCCTTCTCCTTCTTTTCTCCTTTTGCAGCCATTTCCAGCACAGCTCCTTGGCTGTAAGACTCTTCTTCTGAGCCTTCTTCTGTTGTTTGCAGAGTATCCAAACCTATTTCAAGCTGGAGACTTATAGTAGATTTCTTTGGTGCTCGTGAGCTTTTCTCTCTTCTCATTTAAAAGTCCCGATTTTTACATCGATTTTAGCGTCGTTTTCTGATGATGTCACCCTTATGCGACGCCAAACAACTCCGGTGAGTTATTTTTAGATTCGGTCCCGACTTTAAAACGTCTTTTTAGCGATTTTACGGGAGCGGAGCTCAATGCAGCGCCCTTAGTGTTCCATGGCGCTACCGGAAGATAAGATAAGATAAGATTACTTTTATCGTCATTTGAACCTAAGTTCAAACGAAATTTCGTTTCTGCAGTTATATGAACAAGACAAAACCAAGACACACAATTAACACAAACATCCATCACAGTGAATCTCCAAACACCTCCTCACTGTGATGGAAGGCAAAGTCTTTTCTCTCCCCTGTCCTTTATACTTCTCCTGATGTTAAAGCCCCTGGCGGGCGATGGTAAGTCCCGGGCGATGTAAGGCCCTGCTCCGGGTCTTGATATTGGAGCCCCTGGCGGGCGATGGTAAGTCCCGCGGCCGTTAAGACCGTGCCGGGCGATGTAAGGCCCCGCTCCGGGTTGTTTTTAACCCCGCGATTCGGGCGGGAGAAGTTGCCATTGCGGGAGCTCCGAAAAGCGGTCTCCCACCAGGGACCCGCGAGCTCCCGATGTTACCGTCCACCGGGCCTGTGGCTGGAGCCTCCGAGCTCCGAAGTCAGGTCGCAGCCGCGCGCCCCCACAGATTCCGGTTGGAGGCCGCTCCACGGTGCTAGGCCCAAACGACAACGGAGACCCGACAGGGAAAAACTCGGGTTCCCGTACAGGGAAGAGATTTAAAAGTTTCCCCCATCCCCGCCCCCCACACATATACGCAGCTAAGAATAATATATAAACTACAACCAAAACATACACTTAACAGGACAAAAAGGAAAAAAAGACAGACAGATGGAGGAGAGCCGTGCGGCAGCCGCGAGTGCAAGGGCTTTGTGACATCGGCAGCTGCTGATTTAAAGAAAAGAGTACGTTTTGTGAAGGATTTTATTAAAAATGACTAAATTTAATGAGTGGATTTGCGAATGTAAAAGTAAAATCGCTAGCGAAATGGTAAAAATCTCGGCGTTTTTGTGCCTGGTTTTCGCGCAGTAACGAATCAAAGGCAAAATCAAAATGAAATACACCCACACACACGCACACACACACAGAATTTTAAAAGTATATAGATAGATATGATAAGAAAAACCTCAAATATTCTGTAGTAATTGCCAAATCAATGCACGTTTGACATTGTGGTCAGACGCAAATTGGCCAATCCCGTGCTTTGTTTTATGGTCGCTAGGCAGCGAGGACGCTGGGATCATGGCTGCCTCCTCATTACATCAATAGCAATAGCATGGCTTCCAAGGATAAAGGTAATGCTAACCTTGCTGATAATTTTGTTTTTCATTTGATTTATCTTTATAATGTTATAATGTGTAAACTGGTTAATAAAAATGATAAATAACAAATATAGAGCTAGGGTTAGGATTTGGGTCCGTCTGTTTGTCAGTCTGTTTGTCAGTCAGTCTATCAGTCTGTCTGTCTGTCAATCTGTCGGTCGGGCCGTCGGTGGTGAGCGTTGGGCCGGGCCTCCATCGGGAGGTGAGGGTTGGGCCGCCGGGAGGTGAGCCTTGGGTCGGGCCTCCACCGGGGGGTGTGCGTTGGGCCGCCGGGAGGTGCGGGTTGGGCCGGGCCTCCGCCGGGAGGTGAGGGTTCGGCCGCCGGGAGGTGATGGTTGGGCCGCCGGGAGGTGAGCGTTGGGCCGGGCCTCCGGTGAGTGCTGCGAGGAGTTGGTCGGGCTGTCGGCGGCCGGCCGGTGTTGCAGCAAGCGAGCAGGCGGTCTGATGGAGCCGGCGCTATCTGGTTGCTGAAGGCGGCCCGGGCGACGTGCAAGGCTGTGCTACCCCCCTCCATTGCCACCACCAGAAGGGCATGCTGGCCGAGATGGACGCGCTGCGGGGCCACACGTACGGAACCCGCAGCCGGTCCCAAACCGACTCCAGCTCCAGCCTTGGGCAGCTCTGGGAGGGGGGGCGAGTTAGGGTTAGGGGGCATTTTCCTGCCTTAGGCTTCCTCCAGCCTGGCACTGCCTCAGTCCCACTATGGCCGTGACCCCCATTCTGCACACTGGCAGTCAGTGGGGTTCAGTAAATGGGGAACCCAGAAGAACTGCCCTGACCTATTAATTAGGCTGGTTCAAGAGGACCTCTGCGGCAGTCTCATTCAAAAAAACCTCACAATTATATTCATTATATTATTTTTAGAGAATACAATTATACATAATTATATATGATTACAGTCATATTCAAGTCACATATATATATATATATATATATATATATATACATATACATATATATATATATATATGACTTGAATATGACTGTAATCACAATTATACATAATTATATATATTCTATATAGATAGATAGATAGATAGATAGATAGATAGATAGATAGATAGATAGATAGATAGATAGATAGATAGATAGATAGATAGATAGATAGATAGATAGATATGGTATAATAATATAGTTTAAATAGACTGCAACACGGAAATAGGCTCCCCATGGTGTAATATGGGCATTGGACACTAGATGGCGCTTACTTTTCCGATCTCATTTTCTAATTAGTTTAATTAATTAATGTGCAACTTTTGGCACCGACGAGATGACTTCCTTCTCAATTATATTTCATCTAAACCTGTGCAAAATGTCATGTGGTTCTGAGACGTGGGTCACGAAAATTGATTTCTAGACACATTTTGATGTTTGGCCCACAGCCTAATTTGCAGCATCTGCAGGTCTTTATTTCAGATTTGCAGCATCTGCGGGTCTTTATTTCAGATTTGCAGCATCTGCGGGTCTTTATTTCAGATTTGCAGCATCTGTGGATCTTTATTTCAGATTTGCAGCATCTGTGGATCTTTATTTCACATTTGCAGCATCTGCGGGTTTACTTCCCGGTGACGGACTCGGCCCCGCCCCCCGCCTTGATGACGCAGTGCGCATGTGCACAGTCTGGCAAGTCACCGGATGGGCGGCGCTTCCTTCCTTCCTGCCGACCGACCTGTTGAAGCGGCGGCGGGTTGTGGCCGCAGCGGGGGAAGAGAGAAGAGAAGAGAAGAGGGAGGCCACGGGCTGGGGGAGCAGGAAGAGGCGAGTAGAGGGACTCCACTGTCCAGGCCGGGGGAGTGGGGCCTCGCTGTCCGGGCGGGGAGCGACGACAGCAGATTGACATCGGTGAGTATTTTGTCCGCCGCTCCCCAGTGGACGGGTCCATTGAAGCCAATAGGAGTGAAGCCATAGGTGGCCATCTTAACTGCGGCAGTCTTATTGAATTCAATGGGAGTGAAGCCATGGGCGGCCATCTTAACTACGGCAGTCCGGGCGGGTGGGGAGACTCAAGGCCGTGTCTTACCTGTTTGCGGTCATCGGCGGTGAAGCGCGGTGTAGACGGTAGCGAGGACCGCGCGGCAACGGCGAGAGCGTCGAGCCTATCCACCGGAGCGCCGCACGGATGTTGGGCGGGGGCCGAGTTAATTCAAACACGGCGGGTCCCACGTGCTTGCGGTAAGTAAAAAAAGGGCGGGCCGACTGCGATGACGTCGGCCCCCCGCACGTGACTCACCAGCGGCGGCTGTGGCGGCGGCCATCCTGATCGCGGCGCTGTAGCGGTGGCTGTGCCTGCGGCCGCGCAGCACACGTGCCTCACTGGCGGCGGCACGTGCGTCACTGGCGGAGGCTGTGGCAGAGGAGGTTTGACGCACGGCGCTCGACCCACACTGGCGGCGGCCCGTGCGAGCGGCCGTGCGCACTCGTGCATCACTGGTGGAGGTTGTGCGGTGAGTATAGTGTTTTCGACATTGTCGATTTTATTTTTGCACCGCGCGGTGTTGGGAACACCGTCGCACGGCCCGGGAATTGTTCTTTCTCACAAGTGCGCGGTCTATGGCGGCAGATTCTTCCCGTTTCGCCGCCAATGACCGCAGATTCGTGAGACAGGCCTTTCAGGGCTGCTGTGGGGAGCGGGGCCCCGCTGTCCGGGCGGGCGGGCGGGGAGACTCCGGGCCGGGGAGCGACGACAGCAGATTGACATCCATCCATCCATCCATCGGTGAGTATTTTGTCCGCCGCTCCCCAGTAGACGGGTCTAATCTTGGGGAGAGACGGGTTAAATTCCCCCATTGAATTAGATGTGTTCTTGTCTGTCAGCAGCACATTGAATTTATTGTTATGAGTAAATGTGTCCCAGTGATAGTTTGAAGCAGAAAAGTCATGTTGAGAAACAGCTGCTGCGTTTTGTCATTGGATGTGTTGCTGGAGATTCATGTTGCACATCCATCACACACACTTGTATAACGTTGCAACCAACACTTGATGTGTTGAATGAGCTGAGCAGTCTGCTGGAGTCAAAGCAAATGTCTCAGTTTGTTTTACACTTACTAAATGGCTCAATGTTCAGGGTTTCAGAAGGCTTCAGAAGACTTTCATAAGGCTTTCGACAACGTCCCACATAAGAGATTAGTGTGCAAACTTAAAGCACACGGTATTGGCGGTTCAGTATTAATGTGGTAGAGTACTGGCTGGCAGACAGGAAGCAAAGAGTAGGAGTAAACGGGTCCTCTTCAGAATGGCAGGCAGTGACTAGTGGAGTACCTACCGCAAGGCGCAGTGCTGGGACCCCAGCTATTTACAATATATATTAATGATTTGGACGAGGGAATTGACTGCAACATCTCCAAGTTTGCGGATGACACTAAGCTGGGTGGCAGTGTTAACTGTGAGGAGGATGCTAGGAGGCTGCAATAGGTTGGGTGAGAGGATAGGTTGGGTGCGTGGGCAAATGCAGTATAATGTGGATAAATGTGAGGTTATCCACTTTGGTGGCAAGAACAGGAAAGTAGACTATTATCTGAATGGCGGCCGATTATGAAAAGGGGAGATGCAACGAGACCTGGGTGTCATGGTGCACCACTCATTGAAAGTAGGCATGCAGGTGCAGCAGGCAGTGAAGAAAGCGAATGGTATGTTAGCATTCATAGCAAAAGGATTTGAGTATAGGAGCAGGGAGGTTCTACTGCAGTTATACAGGGCCTTGGTGAGACCACACCTGGAATATTGCGTACAGTTTTGGTCTCCTAATCTGAGGAAAGACATTCTTGCCATAGAGGGAGTAGAGAGAAGGTTCACCAGACTGATTCCTGGGATGGCAGGACTTTCATATGAAGAAAGACTGGATAGAATCGGCTTGTACTTGCTGGAATTTAGGAGATTGAGGGGGGATCTTATAGAAACTTACAGAATTCTTAAGGGGTTGGACAGGCTAGATGCAAGAAGATTGTTCCAGATGTTGGGGAAGTCCAGAACAAGGGGTCACAGTTTAAGGATAAGGATAACCGAGATGAGAAAATTTCACACACAGTGGTGAATCTGTGGAATTCTCTGCCACAGAAAGTAGATGAGGCCAGTTCATTGGCTATATTTAAGAGGGAGTTTGATGTGGCCCTTGTGGCTAAAGGGATCAGGGGGTATGGAGAGAAGGCAGATACAGGATACTGAGTTGGATGATCAGCCATGATCATATTAAATGGCAGTGCAAGATATAGAATAAATTGGAATAAAAGTGAAATTATTCCGATTAAACCTCAGGAACCTGTTAAAATTCCCTTTTAAAATCGCCGTAGAAAAATTAAAATATTTGGGAATTAAAATTACTAGAAAATATAAGTCTCTATTTAATGCAAACTATATGCCCTTACTCAATAAACTAAACACACTGATTACATTCTGGAAAACCCTCCCGATGTCTCTTATAGGCTGAATAAATGCTATAAAAATGATCTTTTTACCACAAATTTTATATCTATTCCAGTCAATCGATATACTTACCCCAATTTTTTTTTTTAATTGGATGCTGATATTACAAATTTTATATGGGACTATAAATCCCACAGAATCCAAAGAAAACATTTGTGTAAACCTAAGGAATTTGGTGGATTATCACTCCCCAATTTTTTAAATTATTACTGGGCCACAAATGTCAAAAATATGATTCACCTGTTGGACAATTCGGCCCAGCAGGTGCATTGGATAGTAATGGAGAGAGAGGACTGCTCCCCTTTTAACATAGGAGCGATCCTTCTCTCACCAACAAAAATAAAGAATACAATATATAGTAAAAATCCAATTATTCACAGTACAATTAGAATTTGGAAACAAATAAAATTATCGTTAAAATTAAGAAATCTATCACTTCTTTTACCTATAATGAATAATCCGTCTAAACCTATGATAGATAGAGCTTTTATAAATTGGGAAAGAGCAGGAATTAAAACGTTTGGAGATATGTATGATAATGGTAGTTTTTTTTAACATTTCACCAATTACAACTTAAATATAACTTGAATAATAATCAATATTTTAAATATTTCCAACTACGTGACTATTTGAAAAAGTATACACGGGAATATCAAAATATCTCTCCTGACTTATTAGTTGGGATAATGAATATAAAAGGGGAATCAGCTAATTTAATATCATACCTATATAATTCCATTTTAAATATAGAAATTCCATCATCGGACGGGATCAGAAGAGAATGGGAACCGGAATTGGCTATAAAAATCTCGAAAGAGAGTTGGGATAAACATCTATTATATGTGCATAAATGTTCGATTAACGTAAGACATACTCTGATTCAATTTAAAATTTTACATAGATTATATTATTCAAAAACTAAATTAAGTAAATTTTATCCAAATACCTCTGCAAACTGTGATAAATGCCTAGTCCAAGAATCAACTATAGCACATTCTTTTGTTTTTTTGTATAAAAATTCAAAAATTTTGGAATGAAATTTTTGAAATTTTCACTAAATTATTTAAAATAAAACTGAAACCGAATGCAGAACTGATTATTTTTGGAACAATAGAAGCAACTTTGGAGCTGACTTCGTTTCAAAGGAGTTTTCTTAGTTATGGCTTAATAACGGCAAAAAAATTAATACTGAAATTTTGGAAAAATGCTCCTACGCCAACAATAAAAATGTGGACTTCTAATATGTCGGAATTGTTACATCTAGAAGATATGAGATTCCTCCTAGCAGGTAAACAAGACCAATTCCAAAAGATTTGGTCTCCATATATCGACTTATTACAAACATAGGGTGCAACAAAATGTTGATAATAAATGGTTTTAGGACCTGGCGAGGGGTGAGTAAAGATAAGAAGTAGGTACATCCCTTTCATATTGTCCTATCTTATTTTCTTTTTTCTCTTTTTTTCTTTTCTTCTTTAACTACTTCTTGTGGTTTAGGTTCACATGTGTGTTCCTGGGCCACTTTTTCATTCACTCACTGACTGTCCTTGCTAGTTCTTTCTATTCTTCTTTTCTATTAAAGTTGAAAAACAGAAGTGGTACAAGAACTGTATAAATTTACGTTATTGCAGATTACTGTAATGTAAAATACTTATAAAAAAATAATAAATAACAAATAAATAAATAAAAATGGCGGTGCAGGCTCGAAGGGCCGAATGGCCTCCTCCTGCACATATTTTCTATGTTTCTACGTTCTATTTCATAATGAAACCGTTAGCGTGTAGAGCCGCCTGCTGTATCGAACCCGGCATTTGGAAGCTGCGGTCAAGTGACTCGGGAGGGGCTGCTTGTTTTCGCACGGTTTTGTTTTTGCAGTGCTGACCACCGTTGTGGCCAGACGTGTTGTGAGGGCCTGTAGACTGAGGAGTTATTTTCTGAATAAAAATACGTTTGAATACTCAGTTGTCGTTCTTGCGACCGCCAAATTGGTGACCCCGACCTGCCTAGCCGTCATTAGACAAGTAGATTATGCAGGAGGACAACGTTCCCGCAGAATCGGCCGGCACGCGGCAGGGCTCACCTGGTTTCAAATTGCCATCGTTTTGGCCCGACCAACCTCAGGTGTGGTTCGCCCAAATTGAGTCACAGTTTCAGCTCCGTCGTATCATAGCAGATGATATCATGTACTTCCATGTGGTGGGGGCTTTGCCACAAGACTGTGCCTCGAGGCTGTTGCCTTACATCAGGGACCCGCCGACCATTGCCAAATACGAAGGGCTGAAGGCCCGGCTGCTCCACACTTTCGGTCTCAGTCGCAGAGAGAGAGCGGCGAAGATACAACACATGGACAGTGTCGGCGATCGGCAGCCATCCACCATTATGGCGAAGATGTTAGCCCTGATGGATGGGCATCGCCCATGTCTGCTCTTCGAACAGGCGTTCCTGGAGCAGATGCCTGACGAAGTCCAACTGATGCTCGCCAGAGCTGATTTCAGCGACCCCAGCACCTCTCGGAGAGAGCCGACGAATTGTGGGCACACAGACAGGGGAACGTTTGTACCTTCACCCGCTCCCCCGTCACGGCGCGAGTGCAACCGAGACGACATCGAAAGGAAGAATAAGCCCAGCCCAGCGCCGAAGAAGCATCGCCGCTTCCAGTCGTCTACAGCCGACGTCGTTGGTGCTACTACCATCAGCGCTACGGACCCGAAGCCCGAAGATGCCAGAGCCCCTGCTCGTATCAGGGAAATGCCTCGGCCGATCGTCCATAGAGGCGAAGGCGATCGGCCCAAACGAACGCCTCTACATCCGTGATCGCCATTCCTGCCACCATTACCTGGTGGACTCCGGTGCCATTGCCAGTATCCTGCCTCCGAGCGCCCGAGATACTCGCGTCGGTAAGGTAGGACCCGTCCTCTCGGCTGTTAACGGGAGCGACATTTGCACTTATGGTACACGGACCCTGGACGTAAATTTTGACTCCCGCCCAGGTGGAGGTTCACCGTTGCTGACGTCGCCCAACTGATCCTGGGTGACGATTTCTTGCGCGCGTTCTCCCTGTTATTCGATGTGCCAGGCGGAAGCATGGTCCCTGTGTCGGACCTGTGCCCTGCCAAGCCACGTAATCCGTCCACGCCCCTACAGCAACTCGACGAGGTAGCTGAGATCCAGCAACCTTTCGCAGCCCTGCTCGCTGAATTCCCAGGGTTGCTCACGCCCCGGTTCGACGGAGCCGCGCCCCGTGATTGTGTGGTCCACCACATCCCCACCGAGGGCCCTCCGGTTTACGCCCGCGCGTGCCGCCTCCCGCCCGATAAACTGCGCATCGCATGAGACGAGTTCCAGCTTATGGAGGACATGGGCATTGTCGGGCGGTCGGATAGCCCTCGGGCTTCCCCGCTGCACATGGTGCCCAAAGCGTCCGGGGGCTGGAGACCTTACAGTGATTAAAACCATTTAAACTCACTAAAAAAACACAGCAGATCGGTACCCAGTCCCGAACATCCAGGATTTCTCGGCTCATCTGGAAGGCACAACCTTTTTCTCGAAGGTCGACCTTATTCGCGGGTATAATCAAATTCCGGTCCATCCCGATGACGTCCCAAAGACGGCCACCATCACCCCTTTCGGCCTTTTCGAATGGCTAAGAATGCCTTTTGGCCTGAAGAACGCTGCTCAGGCAATCCAAAGGTTACTGGATCAGGTCGGTCGGGGTTTGCCGTTCATACTCATCTACCTCGATGATATTCTGGTGCCCAGCAGCTCGCAGGCAGAGCACGTCAGGCACCTCCGCCTGCTTTTCGAACGGCTGCGCGGACACGGGTTGGTGATCAACCCCGCGAAGTGCCAGTTCAGATTGCGTTCCGATTCCTTTTTGGGTCACAGAATTACCTGCCACGGCGCGAGGCCGCTGCCCGAGAAGGTCGACGCTATCCGCCGCTTCCCGAGGCCTCTATCTGTCAAGGGCCTACAGGTGTTTATCGGGATGGTTAATTTCTACCACCGATTCGTCCCGTCAGCAGCCGCCATCATGCGGCCGTTGTTCCAATGCCTGGCCGGTAAGCCTAAGGACCTGATCTGGTCCAAGGAGGCGGAGAAGGTGTTCGAGGGGGCTAAGACTGCATTGTCCAACGCCACTATGCTGGAACATCCTAGTGCGTCAGCCCAAGCGGCTCTCACCGTGGACAAATCCGACGTCGTGGTGGGTGCCGTCCTCGAACAACGAGTAGGTAGCCACTGGGTGCTGCTGGCATTTTTCAGCAGGCAGCTGCGAGCCCCCGAAATTAAGTATAGCGCTTTCGACCGGGAACTCCTCGCGCTCTACATAGCGATCCGCCATTCCCGTTACATTCACGGACCACAAGCCACTCCCGTTCGCTTTGACCAAGGTGTCCGATCCCTGGTCTGCCAGGCAACAGGCACCTCGCCTACATTTTAGAATTCACATCTGATATTCGGCATGTGGCGGGGAAGCTGAACGTTGTGGCTGATGCGCTGTCCCGTCCGGCAGCACCCAAAGTTTCAGCGTTAAGTCTAGGCGTGGATTATGCAGAGCTGGTCGCTGCCCAACAGGCAGATGCCGGCATGGAGGTTTACCGCAATGCTGAATCAGGACCCAAGCTGGCTAAGGTGCCATGCGGCGCCGCCGGCGTGCGAGTCCTTTGCGATATCTCCACGGGGAAAGCCCGTCCCATTGTCCCGGTTGCTTGGAGGCGTGGGATTTTTTACACTATCCACAGCCTAGCGCACCAGTCCATTTGCGCCACCTCTGCCTTGGTCGCGGCCAAGTTCATCTGGCATGGGTTGAGGAAGCAGGTCGCAGCATGGGCCCGTTCTTGCATCCCATGCCAGACTTTCAAGGTACAGAGACATGTGCACCCGCCCGTGCAGGATTTTGCTGTCCCAGAGGGCAGGTTCCTGCACATCCATGTCGACCTGGTGGGTCCCTTGTCGTGTTCGCGCGGGGCCACTCACATAATGACTATCGTGGACAGGTTTACCATGTGGGCGGAGGCGATACCGTTAACGGATACCTCCGCTGAGGCATGCGCGGGCCATCGTCTCTAATTGGATCACTCATTTTGGGGTTCCTTCCGATATCACTACTGATCGGGGGGCCCAGTTCACGTCCTCCCTGTGGAGTGGTATGGCGCGAAGCTGCACCAGGCCACTGCGTATCATCCAGAGTCCAACGGTTTGGTTGAGCATTTCCACAGGCACCTCAAGTCGGCGTTGAAAGCTCGGCTCACCGGCCCCGATTGGGTCGACCAGATGCCTTGGGTCCTCCTAGGCATCAGAACCACGCCGAAGGAGAACCTCAAGGCCTCCTCGGCCGAGCTGGTTTACGGCTCGGTTTTGTGAGTATCTATGGATTTTCTGCCCGTCCCCCGGGACCAGGAAATCCCGGCTTCGGTGGTGTTGGCTGACCTTCGCGAGCAAGCGCGCGCTTTGGTCCCGGTTCTCACTTCCCGGCATGGTTCGTCTGCGGTGTATGTGCCTACAATGTTACGGGATTGTGCTTATGTTTTCCTTCGAAGGGATGCTCGCCGTTGCAGCAAGGTGGCAAGGAGGAGTTTGTCTCCGTGAGCCGCCTTAAGCCAGCACACGTCGACGAGGATAGCCCGGTGACAGTGGCCACATAGAGGACGTCCACCGGCCGTTTTGCTGCCCTCTGCACCTGTTACCCCTGATTATGTTTCTCCGGTCCCCTCTGTTACGCCCGTCCCTCGTTCACGTTTTTCGCGTCCCTCTGGTTCTGTTTTGCCGACCCCCACTGTTACGCTCGCCCCGCGACCACGGACTACGCGTTCCGGTCGAACCGTCCGATTACCCGTGCGTTTCCGTACCGCGGATTCTGGGGGTGGGGGGCATGTAGCGGCGCCTACTGGAGCACGGCGTATCAAACCCGGCGTTCGGAAGCCGCGGTCACGTGACTCAGGAGGGGCTGCTTGTTTTCGTGCGGTTTTGCTTTCGCGCGGCAGTTCAGTGCTGACCACCATTGTGGCCAGACGTGTTGTGAGGGCCTGTAGACTGAGGAGTTATTTTCTGAATAAAAATATGTTTGAAAACTCAGTTGTCATTCTTGCGACCGCCAAAAGCGTGTCATTTCTGCTTTCAGATATTTTTGCTGATAAAACTTCTTCAATTGCGAGAGTAAAGGCCTTTCTGGGCCTTCTGTAAGGAGAGTTGCACATTTTTTTCGCCCTTTGGTCACAGATAAGATTGGTTCTGGTTCTAGTTGATTACTGTGCAAACAGCTTATCAGTGGCTATCTGGCGCAGGTCGGAGTGAGTAGAGTTGCGATAAAATTTTGAAGTGGGCCTTTTTCACCTAGTTGAGGAGATCTAGTTGCTCAATCCCCTTTTTAAATGACTTAACATCGGGAGCAGCGCGTGTGTTGGGTGGTAAGATTCCATTTAGCGAGTTGATGTAGGGAGCGTTATTTTGTCTTGTTTCATGGCAGTTGGTGCTCTCGGATGATTCTTAGCCTGATTCTGCGGAGATCTAGGGTATCCCATCTGAGAGAAGTCAGTATATTATTCATGCTTGATTTGCGCTTGTGGTCATTACATACAAAGCAGGCTGCACGGCGTTGTAATTTCTCCAGGGTGATCTTGTTGTTGAAAGGACCACAATACACCAATTTGAGCCTGACCAAGGACTTGTAAGCATTCTCTTTGACGGATGTACTACATGCGAGAAAATTTATTTTGAGTAGGCCGAGGGACAGTGATCCCAGGAGAAGTTGCAGCAGAATGATAGTAAAAGGAAAGGATACTTTGAGCATTTCGGATTTGCAACACAGAATGCATTTTGTACATGTCAGTTCTCATTTCATTATTCAAATGAGTTGGGACTATTGGGTATGTGAGTGGAAATATGAAATTTGCACACATCTATTGAGCACTGTAGGATGACGTTTGACTTTCGCAACCGTATTTTTGGGTATGGATTTTTTTTTAAATATTGTTATTTCAGAAGGTCTGAATGAAAAAGAGAAAGATGCAGCTTGAGCAGCATTTGATTATTCCCAGTTCTGATAATGGATCATCCACCATTGCACTTCCATTGTTTTCTGCATTCACTATTTTAATCAATAAAGTAAATACATATTGTCTTTATTACACTGGTAACAAATGGTAATCATTTGTTCTTGGCCAGATCACACACACCGGTAAGATAAACAAATACGTTTGATTTAGATGCTAGAGGTTGTTTAAAGGTAGGGAGAGATCACTTGTCCACTGTTGGGATAGTTCAGGACCAGAAGTAGTACCATTTAATGCAGAATTGTATCTTTCAGGTATGATAATAGAGAATGTCTGCAAGATAGCAAAGGATAATCCCTGTTTGTTCACCATTCTACTGGGCCACTCCTTGCGCCTGACATCTCCGGCTCTCTCCCGGTAACTCCGTCCGTCAAACCTTTGGGCGGGTTTGGGCAGCGTCGTGTAAGATGAGACATGATTCTCCTGTGAAGTGGGACTGGTGGTGGTACTGCAGACATCACCTGACATCATGGATACCCTGCAGGGTCCAGGCCTGGGATATAATCCTTCTATTCTGGAATGGGAACTCCAGGGATGTGGTGGAATGTGCCATGGGAGCAGTGGGGACTACGGTTTCCAGTAGAGTTGGGATGCTTGTAGTTTATTTCCCGTTTCAGTTGGGGAATTTGGCAATGGGTAACATGGTGGTGTGGAAGCTTTCATCCTGGATGGCAGGGTTGTGGTAAGAATAGGGCCAGCAGAGTGTGACAGTAATTTCCCTTCAGTGCGTAGTTTTCCTCTTTGTGAGTTGAAGCCTCCAAACAGGTGAGGTGTGGATGTTGGGGATTGGCCGTGTTTGGTCTGGAATAGCGATATGGTGATCAGGGTGTTTGAAAGCTTCAGGGATCTGGCACAGATGATGATTTGCTGCCTTGGATAGATCAGACAAAGTCTTATGGATGACAGGGTAGACATGAAGAGCTAGGTGGTCTGTTCCTGCTTTTCTTGTTTGTTAATTTGCAGGGGTATACCATCTTGTTTTCACACAGAGCTGTGAATCTGTGGATGTCTCTGCCTCAGAGGGCGGTGGAGGCCGGTTCTCTGGATGCTTTCAAGAGAGAGCTAGATAGGGCTCTTAGAGATAGTGGAGTCAGGGGATATGGGGAGAAGGCAGGAACGGGGTACTGATGGTGGATGATCAGCCATGATCACATTGAATGGCGGTGCGGGCTCGAAGGGCCGAATGGCCTACTCCTGCACATATTGTCTATTGTTTGGATGGGGTGTTTTCCACATCTCCGCTGCACTGTAATGCTGTTTGTTGGTTCACAAGGCAACGTCTTCCTTCACATTCAATTGTCACCTGATGGTTCTGTTAAAATTGTTTATTCCAGAGCTACAGAGTTTGTGAACTCTTGTCGTCATCATGGCTGAAGGTGGTGACTGGGGAGGTGATTCAGTGGCCTCTACATCAAAGGAACAAAAAGGTTTGTGTGCCTTCTGTGACATATACATGATGCCCTGTCAGTGGGCGTAGAGCTGATGCAACAAATGAATAGGGAATAGGGAAGGGGCTGAGCACAGAGAGTTGACATCACTGTCACAGGTGGGCAGATGCAGGAATTGTCTGATAAATCAGCACTCTTTTTCAAGGAAGACGACTTAAATCACGCAAGTCTCTGCTGAGAATTGAAATATTCATTTCTGAGCAATATCCGGATGAATCTCCTCTGCGTCGTCTCCAGTGCAAAGGCATCCTTCCCACAGTATGGAGATCAGAATTGCACACACTCCTCCAAGTTAAGGCTTAATCGTCTCCCTGTATCAAGGCCTCCCTTCACTCGCATTCTATGCTGCAGCTAATGACAAGAATATTAAATGTTGTCTTTGTGTGTGCTGCTGACTTTAGGGATCTATGGATTTGTATGTAGACAAAAATGCTGGAGAAACTCAGCGGGTGAGGCAGCATCTATGGAACGAAGGAAATGGGCAACGTTTCGGGTCGAGACCCTTCTTCAGACTCATGTGAGGGTGGGGGGGGGGGCGGGAAGAAGAAAGGAAGAGGCGGAGACAGTGGGCTGAGGGAGAGCTGGGAAGGGGAGGAGAAAGCAGGGACTACCTGAAATTGGGGAAGTCAATGTTCATACCGCTGGGGTGTAAACTGCCCAAGCGAAATATGTGGTGCTGCTCCTCCAATTTACGGTGGGCCTCACTCTGGCCATGGAGGAGGCCCAGGACAGGAAGGTCGGATTGGGAGAGGGAGTTGAAGTGCTGAGCCACCGGGAGATCGGGTTGGTTGTTGCGAACCGAGCGGAGGTGTTGGGCGAAGCGATCGCCAAGTCTGCGCTTGGATTTGTATGTATGTTTCTCAGTGGTCTCTAGGCCCTTGTCATTCATGGTGAATATCCTGGTTTTATTTATCCCTCCAACATGTGTCAACGTGCCCTTATCAGGATTAAACTTGAAATGTCACTTCTCCGTCTAACATGTTGACTAATCATCCACAAATACTGGTTCAAATCCAGTTGCGGCGGTAGAAATGCTTGGTCAAGTGATCAGTATTTTGGCAGATAACTGCAAGGCCAAAATCAGGAATACTTGGAACAAAATTATCAGATTATCTCAAAGTAACAAGCATCCAAATGTTATATTAGATAAATGGAGATAACATAGCACCAGATACAAGGACAGCTTCTTCCACGCTCTTATCCAGGGGTGGGGAACCTGGGGCCTTAATGCCACATGTGGCCTTCTAGGCCATTAAGTGCGGCCTTTTGAATGAATCCACATTTTTATTAATATGTTTTTGTTAGTCTTTTATTATTTAAAATACCAAAGAGTAAAAGAAGATTCAACGAAATAATCCTCCCCGCACGAAAAATGCTTTCTTGCTTTTCAACCACTTATTGCTGCGATTCTACATTCTCCTAACTAACCCAAATCAAGATGCCCTTAAGGTCACAAATGACGGATACCCATCTAGAAGATCAGCTGAAACTGTGTACCTCCATGTTGCAACCAAATATTCAAATGCTTTACCACAAAAAGCAGTCACAACAAAGTCATTAAAAGGTTAATTAACTTTAGAATGAACGGGAGGAACAGTGAACTTTTTAACTTTTAAGATGGAGCTGGACTTTCCAGACAGTTACTGAGCTTATCTGTCTGGAATGTGTATTTGAGAACATTGTTTCACCTTGAATGGAAAGCTCAAAGATAAACAAAAGGATGCCGAAGATACTGTACAAGGAACATGGACGAGATAATATTAACATCTAACTATTATATGCTAATTATAATTAACCAACTAACTTAACAAACTTAACAATACTAATGATTTGTAAGTGTTTGTAGTAAATATGAATAACTATGAATAAACCATTACTTATAAATTGTAATTAACCAAAACGTCTATAACACTACTAACGTTTTTTTTTCTTTTTGGGTGGGAACGCAACATAAACTTGGAAAAAAAACAGGAATGAGGTTAACCCCTCGGTACCTGCTTGTAGGGTAGCTTTATTTTTTTACTTTTTAATATTTTATCTCTGCGTCTTTTTGCTTTTTACTAATGCTAGTTTGATAAAGTTAAACAGGAATAAACAAGATATGAGACGGTCTGTAGTTTTTTACGAGGTGTTAATAAGGGATGGGGCTCAATGTAAAACAACATCAACGGAAGTCTACAAATTTTTCGCCACCTTAGGTGGCTATCTCTCTTTAAGGTACCTGTTCTTAGATACCTTAATTTCACTTTTTTTTAAATCACTATACAAATTTGTATTTACTTAGTTTGTGTTTAATTAATTGTATATCACAATTTTTCTTGCTTTATCTAAGGCACTTTTGGAGAAGGAGACGTAATGTAAACTTAAAAACTTGGAATGACCACCCAACGTCCAGAACACGGAGGTATTTGTCAGCACCATATGATTCAAGAATATTACTTTGATATACAATGCAAGACGATAGACAAATAAAGAATGGAGGAATCACATTCTGTAGTTGGAATATAAGGGGTGCCAACGAACCAATAAAGAGGGGTAAAATTTTTGCTCACTTAAAATCTTTGAAAAGCGACATAATTTACTTGCAAGAAACTCACATGAAACAGGAAACACAAATGAGATTAAAGGCAAAGTGGATAGGCCAAACATATTATTCTTAATTTACTTCTAAATCTAGAGGTACGGCTCCATTCAGGAGGAGCCATCTTGAGGAACGGCTGCAAAACAGCAGCCGTCCGTTAATTGTACTTTTTTACCAAGTTTTTTAGTTTTCTTTAGGTCTTTGTTTTTATTTATTTTGCCTTTTGATGTGGGGGGATCAAGGAGAAATCACTTCCCGGTCCCTACCTGGTCGGTGAGGCAGCCTTCTCTCCGGCTGCCCAGTCGACCCGTCCTCGCGGCCTACCAGCGGGTGTGGAGCTGCGTGGAGCGGCGTTTCCTGGCGGGGACCGCACAGCACCCTCAGCTTCGGTGGCGGCACGGCGCTGGAGCGCTATTGTGCAGCGGAGCGGGCGATGCCTTGCCTGGGTCGCCGCGCTGGACCGACGCGCTGGAGCTCCAGTGAGCTGGACCGCCGAGCTCAACATCTCCGGGCTGCGGGACTGGAGCGACCATCCGCGGGCGGCGGCGCCGACTCCAACACCGGGAGCCTTGAGCTCCAAATCGGCGCGGCCTTGTCGGCTTCAGGTGCTGCGGACGCCTGCGGGAAATCGGCCGTTCCAGCCGTAGCTACGGCCTCCGGTGAGGGATGCGGCCGCTCCAGGTGGCCCAGCTGCTGGAGGACTCTCCCGACGCCGGGGCTACATCACCCGGCGAGAACGGCCAGGATCATCGGGCCTCCGTAGAGGCAATAGCGGGGGCTTCACTTGGCCTGACTTTTTTGGGTGAACTGGGGCTGGGGACTGGACATTGTGCCTTCCCCCACAATGGAAATCACTGTGGGGGGATGATTTTTGTATGTAATTGTTTGTAATTGTATTTGTTAGTCTGTGTTCATGATGGCGGTCGGAGGGGAGAGTGGACGCTGGCGCGGTTTCGTTGCCGCTGCTCTCTCCTCAAATTGTGCTTCTGATTTTCTTTTTTGTTTTTTTGGAAGGAATTCTGTCCCTGATTTGTGTATTGGTCTTTATAACTTATTTTTTTTAATTCTGATTATATGTTTCCTATAAATCTCTGTAAGGTGTCCTTGAGACCTCGATATAAGGCGCCCGTAAATAAAATTCATTATTATTATTATTATTATTATTATTCAGAAAGGTATACCGTTCAAATTAAAGAATACTATATCAGATAAAGAGGGAAGGTATATCATAGTTTCGGGAGAAATTTATGCTACCCCAATAACTATGGTAAATATTTACGCTCCGAGTTTTGATAACCCTCAATTTTTTGAGAAAATTATAGATATAATACTGGAGTTTAATTATCAAAATGTGATAATAGGAGGGGATTTCAACTGTGTTGTAGATCCATATTTAGACAAATCAGCAAAACAAAGAAGGAGTAATATAAAATCCAAGACTAGTGAACTTCTAAATACATATATAAAAAATACTAACAAAACAGATGTATGGAGATCTGCTAACCCAGCAGGAAGGGAATATTCGTTTTACTCTTCAGTAGATAAAACATATTCAAGAATTGATTATTTTTTAGTGGATAGGAAATTAATGCCATATACAATTAACCCAACATATCATATTAGTAGTATTTCTGATCACTCTCCGTTGACTTTTTCAGTAAAATTTGAGGGAATGCCGGGTAAAAATTTTTTTTGGAGGTTTAATACACATATATTAAATGACTTACAGGGTTATCAATACTTGAAACAACAAATGAAATTATTTTTTGAGATAAATGATACACCAGGTACCTCACCTTCTTTACTATGGGAAACTTTTAAAGCATTTATTAGAGGAATTATAATTTCATATGAAATTTTTCAAAATAAGAAGAATAAAACAGAACAAATGTGGTTAGAACAAGAAATAAGACAGTTAGAGTTAGACAATGCTAAAGATCCCACTATAGACAAACATAATAAGATAATACTACTGAAATTTAAACTTAACCGAATTCTCTCGGCAAGAGTAATAAGATTATTCCAAATTACAAAACAGGAACATTTTGACTTTGGTGACAAACCACATAAGCTGTTGGCGCGTCAACTGAAAAAACAGGAAAAGGAAAATACTATAAATAAAATTAAATCCGATAATGGTGAATTACTAACACTACCTAAAGATATTAATAAAAGATTTGTTCAATTTTATCAAAATTTATACACATCAAAAACCAAAACAGAAGATAGTAAAATTTAAAAAAAATTAGATAACTGTAATCTACCAAAACTTGACCTTTTGGAACAAGAAGAACTAGGAGCGCAAATTACAATCGAAGAAATAGGTGAAACAATAAAATCGTTGAAAAATGGTAAGACACCGGGACCAGATGGTTTTAGTAATGAATTTTATAAAAAATTTCATGAGATAACGACCCCCTATCTATTTAATTTATATACTTATGTTTTTAAAGAAAGTAAATTACCTGAAACATTAGCAGAATCAACTATTACGCTTATTCCAAGGAAAGATAAAGACCTAGAGGAACCGGGCTCATATAGAGCTATATCACTATTAAATACAGATCAGAAAATCCTTGCAAAGACTTTAGCCAGAAGACTAAGCAAATATATTAGTAAATTGATAAACCCTGATCAAACGGGGTTTATACCCAAAAGATATTCATTTAATAATTTGAGACGCCTGTTTAATATAATGTACTCGCATAAAGTGGAGGAAGAAGACTTATCAATTATTTCTTTGGACGCAGAGAAAGCATTTGATCAGGTAGAATGGCAGTATTTATACAAAGTATTACAAAAATTTAATATGCGAGAGAACTTTATTGCATGGGTGAAATTATATGATAAACCGATGGCAAGAATATTAACTAACAGCATGTTGTCTCAAAAATTTCAATTATCAAGGGGTAATAGGCAGGGATGGGCTTTATCACCCCTGCTATTTGCCCTTATGATAGAACCTCTGGCTGAAAGTATAAGAAGCCATCCCAATATTCAGGGTTATAATACTAGGGACTCAAATAATAAAATGTCATTGTATGCAGACGATATTCTGTTATATATAACAAATTCACAAACGAGCATACCAAATTTATTACATTTAATAGGAATTCGGGTCCTTTTCTGGATATAGAATAACTCGGAACAAAAGTGAAATTATGACGTTAAAACCGCAAGAATCTACACACTTATTGAAATTCCCCTTTAAAGTAGCAACAGAAAAATTTAAATATCTGGGTATTCAGATTACTAGAAAACATAAAGCTTTATTCAACGCCAATTTTATACCCTTAATAAATAAACTTAATATAACGATTAAATTTTGGAAAACACTTCCTTTATCATTAATAGGCAGAATAAATGCTATTAAAATGAGCTTTCTACCACAGTTATACCTATTTCAATCTATACCAGTATATGTACCAAAATATATTTTTTCTAAATTGAATGCTAACATTACTAATTTTGTTTGGGACTATAAATCACATAGAATTAAAAAAGAACATTTATGTAAACCAAAATATGTCGGGGGACTTTCACTCCCAAATGTTTTGTATTACTATTCGGCAATACATATTAAGAATATAATTTAGTGGTTGGATAGTTCAACCCAACAGACAGAATGGATAAAAATGGAGAAAGAGGATTGTTATCCTTGTAATATAGGAACAATCCTCTTCTCCCTGAAAAAAATGAACAATACAATATATAAGAAAAACCCAATTATACAAGATTCAATAAGAATATGGAAACAAATAAAATTATCCTTAAAACTAAGAAACCTATCATTGTTAACACCGATAGCGAATAATCCTTTATTTAAACCATCTATGATGGATAAAATATATAATCAATGGGAAAGTTTAGGAATTAAAAGGATCGGGGATATGTATGAAATGGGAGATTTACTATCATTTCAACAATTACAATTAAAATTTAAATTGAAAAACACTCATTATTTTAAATATTTTCAGATTTGCAATTTCTTGAAGACATACATACAGGGATATCAAAAAATAACTCCTGATTTACTAGAAGAAGTAATGAATATTAAAGCTGACACACAAAAATTAATATCATATTTATATAGTAGTATCTTAAATATAGATTTACCTGCGACCGAAGTAATTAGAGAAGAGTGGGAACGGGAATTATTGATAAAAATTACGAAGGCTACATGGGAAAAGTATTTGACATACATTCACAAATGTTCGATTAACGCAAGACATAATCTAATCCAATTTAAAATTTTACATAGATTATATTCCTCAAAAATAAGATTAAATAAATGTTATCCAAATATATCCCCCATTTGTGATAAATGTTTAACCCAAGACACAACTATAACACACTCTTTTGTTTCTTGTATAAAACTTCATGGATTTTGGAGTGATATTTTCGAAATATTCACAAAATTATTTAAGATAAAAATGGAACCCAATAATGAATTGATTATATTTGGGGTAATGGAAGATGGGAACAAATTGAACACATCTCAAAAAATATTTTTTAATTATGGTTTAATAATAGCAAAAAAATTAATATTGAAATTTTGGAAAAATACACCAATACCAATGCTCAAAATGTGGATTGCAAGTATGTTGGATACCGCACATTTTGAGGAAATGCGATTCCTCCTAATAGATAAATTTGACCAATTCATAACAAGTTGGTCTCCATTTGTCGTCTTTTTGGAAACATATGGTGCAACACAAGTGTAAAAGCTAATCCGTGACTGGGTGAGGAATGGTCAAGATTATAAATACGATCTCCTTACTTCTCTTTTCTTTTTCTTCTCTTTTCTTCTTTTACTCTTTTTCTTCTATTTTCTATTTCTTAACTTTCTTCTTTCACTCTCTATTTTTCTTTTTCACACACTATATATCTCACATTTTTCTATTCTTCATTATCTAATTTCTTTTTCTTTTTCTTCTTTATTACAAAATTAAAAAAATAAGAAGCTGTACATAAAATGTATTATGAAAATATGATTGTATACAATTGTACTTCTAATAAAAATAAATAATAAAATAAAAAAACTTTAGAATGAACAACATATTTTCATTTTCTTGAAGTTAGTACATAGTAGTTAGATTTTTACAAAATAATGTACATTTTGAAGTATATCTAATTGAAGTTTCTTGGATGCGGCCTTATTAGATTACAGCTAACTTAATGCGGCATTCCAACATGAAAAGGTTCCCCACCCCTGCCCCAGAATGTCAGCTCAGATTGCTGTCGGGTATTCCAAACCTGTGCTTTTCTCAATTAGAAATTTCTCTGCAATCTGCAATTAATTTTTTTTTTCAGGTGGGATTTTAACTCAAGTGGGCAAGGTTTTCAAAAGACTTTGGCCAGGCACCTCATCAAAGAAAGATGGTCAGAACACAGGAACAATGACAGAAGAGCAAAGTGGGATTGAGAGCAGAACGTCAATGGAATGTGAAGCCGCTGAAGAGGAAGAGGAACAATGTCAGTCCAGAGGGAGGGGACTAGGAGACGTGGTTCATGGCCCAGGAACTGACCCAAGTGGCGAAATCCATCATGACCGAGATCCATCTAACAAGGAATCATCGAGTCTCATTCAAGGAGCAGGTGAGTGAATTGGGAGGGGAGTGGATGCTCCAGAAAGGTGAAGACTAGGGACAGGGAAGATTAAAAAAAAACCAAAGGGGTTAGAGCGAGGTGAAACAGGAGAGAGGAATAGTGGTGGAGGAGTTTTATTCTGACTAGGTTCGTGACCGATAGTACTCTGCAAGGATCAGTTCTGGAACCACTGCAATTTCTGATCATGTCTATAACCATATAACAATTACAGCACGGAAACAGGCCATCTCGGCCCTTCTAGTCCGTGCCGAGATGGCCTGTTTCCGTGACAATATTCTCCCCTAGTCCCATCTACCTGCACTCAGACCATAACCCTCCATTCCTTTCCCGTCGATATACCTATCCAATTTATTTTTAAATGATAAAATCGAACCTGCTTCCACCACTTCCACTGGAAGCTCATTCCACACAGCTACCACTCTCTGAGTAAAGAAGCTCCCTCTCATGTTACCCCTAAACTTTTGTCCCTTAATTCTCAAATCATGTCCCCTTGTTTGAATCTTCCGTACTCTCAATAGAAAAAGCTTTTCCACTTCAACTCTGTCTGTCCCTCTCATCATTTTAAAGACCTCCATCAAGTCCCCCCTTAACCTTCTGCGCTCCAAAGAATAAAGACCTAACTTGTTCTACCTTTCTCTGTAACTTAGTTGCTGAAACCCAGGCAACACTCTAGTAAATCTCCTTTGTACTCTCTCTATTTTGTTGACATCTTTCCTATAATTTGGCGACCAAAATTGTACACCATACTCCAGAATTGGCCTCACCAATGCCTTGTACAATTTTAACATTACATCCCAACTTCTATACTCAATGCTCTGATTTATAAAGGCCAGCACACCAAAAGCTTTCTTTACCACCCTATCTACATGAGATTCCACCTTCAGGGAACTATGCACAGTTATTCCTATATCCCTCTGTTCAACTGCATTCCTCAATTCGCTACCATTTACCATGTGCGTCCTATTTTGATTTGTCCTGCCAAGATGTAGCTGGGGATGGGTGGGAGGGGGTCGATTTTATTCTAAAAATTGTACATAAAAATGTCTAAATCTAATAAGGAGTGTGTTAGGGTATGTAAAAGTGTAATGTCTATCGAAATGGAAAAAATCGCGGAGTTTCCGCGTGTGGTTTTGGCGGAGCAAGGAATCAAAGGCCAAATGTGACACCCACAAATAAATAAACACATCCACACACACAGAGTTTTAATAGTATACTAGACCAAGAGCAGACCCATTGGGTCTGGACCCCGAACGTGCATCAGACCCCGGGGTCTGGTTCCTGAATGGGCTTCAGCGCTAGCGAAAGAAAAAAATGGCGGTGTTTTTGGAGCTGAGCCGGGCGACAGCAGCCGTTATGGTGGCTGGCCTGCAGGAGGAGACAACATGAGTGAGTGGGGGGGGGGATTTTTTTTTAAAATGTGCACATAAAAATATCTAAATCTAATAAGGAGTGTGTTAGGGTATGTAAAAGTGTAATGTCTAGCGAAATGGAAAAAATCGCGGAGTTTTCGCGTGTGGTTTTTGCGGAGCAAGGAATCAAAGGCCAAATCTGACACAAACACACACACCCACACATCCACACACACACAGAGTTTTAATAGTATATCGATAGATGTGCTTGCTTCTAATAAAAATATTATATTAATAAAAACACTCTCGCTTCCCACTTAATTTATCCATAACAAAATATACAGGTTGCAAGGAATTTTTTTATTTTTTATTTTTTATTTTTTTATTTATTAGAAGTACATTACATTACAACCACATACATTAGTACTCGTCACTTATATCTTCTTACAATTAATGTACTCCGTTTGTTTTTTACACTAGTAAAAGGAAAGGATAAGATTGAAAGAAAGAAGAAAGTGAAGGAAAAAGTGAAAGTGTAGAAAGTGTGACAACAAGACAGAACGAAGACCCTATAAGAACAAAATTAAAAACAAAAGAAAAAGAGTTAAGAAATAGACCCTAGAAAAGAAGGAGAAAGAGAAAGAGGAGAAAGAGAAAAACAAATAGTATTTATGAGCATTACGCAAATGGGACATACCAACTTTCCAGCTATCATCACCCTTTACCTGACCTCAGTTTTTTTTGTTTTTTTTTAAGGTACCTTTGCACCCTGTATTTGTAATAATTCTATAAATGCAGACCACGTCAGATGGAAGTGATCTGGTTTACCTGCCAGGAGGAGTCTTATCTCTTCTAAGTGTAATGTTTCGAACATATTTGAAATCCACATGTTTATAGTTGGTATTGGAGCTTTCTTCCAAAATTTTAGGATTAGCTTTTTTCCAGTTATTAACCCATAGTCTATTAGTTTCTTTTGGAACACATTTAGTTCTGGACCATCTTCTGTTATTCCAAAGATAATCCATTCTGCTTTGGGTATCAGTTTTATTTTTAATAATTTTGTAAAGACTTCAAAAATTTCATTCCAAAATTTTTGAATTTTTGTACAGAAAACAAATGAGTGCGCTATAGTAGCTTCTTGGGATTGACATTTATCACAAATGGATGATACATTTGGGAACATTTTATGGATTTTATTTTTGGAATAATATAATCTATGTAAATTTTTTAATTGTATTAAAGTGTGTCTTACATTAATCGAACATTTATGCACGTTTAATAAGTGTTCATTTCACCTTTCCTTTGAAATTTTAATAGCTAACTCTTGTTCCCAGTCTCTTCTGATACCATCCGTAGATGGTATTTCTACATTTAAGATAATATTATACAAATATGATATTAAGTTTGCTGATTCAGCTTTTATCTGCATTGCCTCATCCAATACATCTGCTGGGCTATTATAATGATGTTTTGTATATTTTTTTAGATAGTCGCATATTTGAAAATATTTAAAATATTGATTATTTCCGAGTTTATAATTTATTTGTAATTGTTGAAATGAAAGTAATTTTCCAGTTTCATACAGGTCACCGAACGTTTTAATTCCTAGTCTATCCCAATGTATAAAATAGTTATCTATAATAGAGGGATTAAACGAAGAGTTATTAACTATGGGAGATAATAGTGATAAATTTCTTAATTTTAAATTTTGTTTTATTTGTTTCCAAATTCGGATTGTACTATGGATAATTGGGTTCTTATTATTTATATTATTCAGTTCCATTGGTGAGAGGAGGATCGCTCCAATGTTTCCAGAGGAGCAGTCCTCTTTCTCCATTACAATCCAGTCCACTTGCTGGGCGGAGTTATCCATCAGTTTAATCATATTTTTAATATTTACTGACCAATAATAATACATGAAATTAGGTAGTGCTAAACCCCCTAATACTTTAGGTTTATTCAAGTGAGTTTTATGTATTCTATGTGATTTATAGTCCCATATAAAATTAGTGATATCTGAGTCCAGTTTTTTAAAAAACTTCTTTGGTAAGTATATAGGAATCGATTGAAATAGGTATAAAATTTGTGGTAGAAAGATCATTTTTATTGCATTTATTCGGCCTATTAAAGACATCGGGAGCGTTTTCCAAAATTTAATTAGTGTGTTTAATTTATTAAGTAGTGGATCAAAGTTTGCCTTAAACATACCTTGATATGTTCTAGTAATTTCAATTCCCAAGTATTTAAATTTTTCTGTGGCTATTTTAAAAGGGAATTTTAAAAGATGTGTTGAATCTTTCGGTTTTATTGACATAATTTCACTCTTATTCCAATTTATTCTATATCCAGAAAAGGATCCAAAGTCTTCAATTAAATTTAATATATTTGGTATAGTGATTTGAGGTTTTGTAATGTACAGTAATATATCATCCGCGTATAAAGATATTTTATTATATGAATCTTTAGTATTATACCTATGGATATCAGGGTGTATTCTAATTTTTCCTGCTAGCGGTTCAATAATGAGTGCAAACAACTGTGGTGATAATGAGCATCTTTGTCTATTTCCCCTTGATAGTTGGAATTTCGAGGATAATATATTATTAGTTAATATTCTAGCTGTAGGTTTATTATATAATAATTTTATCCATAGAATAAAATTCTCTCCCAGTTGGAATTTTTGTAATACTTTATCCATATAATTCCATTCTACTTGGTCAAATGCTTTTTCAGCATCCAGCCAAATAATTGATAATTCTTGTTCTTCAGATTTGTATGCGTGCATTATGTTGAGTAAACGTCTCATGTTGTTAGAAGAGTATCTCTTAGGGATAAACCCCGTCTGATCTGGGTTTATTAATTTACTAATATATTTACTTAATTTTCTAGCTAATATTATTGCTAATATTTTTTGATCTGTGTTTAACAATGCTATAGCTCTATATGAACCCGGTTCTTCTAAATCTTTGTCTTTCTTAAGTATTAGTGTAATCGTTGATTCCGCTAATGTATCAGGTAGTATTTGTTTTTTAAAAGCATATTGGTACATTTTTTGTAATCTTGGTATTATTTTATCATAAAAGCTTTTATAAAATTCATTAGTAAATCCATCTGGACCTGGTGTTTTTCCATTCTTTAGTGAGTTTATTGTATCTTCTAATTCCTTAATTGAGATTTGTGCACCCAATTCCTCTTGTTCCTTCAACTCTAACTTTGGAAGATTACAATTATCCAAAAACTTTGTGATTTTATTGGAATCAATTGTCGTTTTAGATGTATACAAATTCTCATAAAATTGCGCAAATCTTTTATTAATATCCTTCGGTGTTGTTAATAATTCTCCTTTATCTGATTTAATCTTTGGGATAGTGTGTTCCTTTTCTTGTTTTTTTAGCTGGCCAGCCAAGAGTTTATGTGGTTTATCCCCAAATTCAAAGTGCTCTTGTTTTGTAATTTGAAAAAGTCTTATAAGTTTGGCTGATAATAGTTTATTTAATTTAAATTTCAAAATTATTATTTTATTATTTTTGTCTATTGATGGATCTTTAGCAGTATCTATATCCATTTGTCTAATAAGTTCTTCTAACTGTCTTTGTTCATTCTCAAGCTTTTCAAAATAAAAAGAATAATATGAAATTATAATACCCCTAATGTATGCTTTAAAAGATTCCCATAATACAGTAGCCGATATATCAGGAGTTACATTTATTTGGCATTTTATGATAATAGCTGTTAAAACCGACTATACCCATCTGACAGGTTAAACATTACACTAACTGACAAGAGATGGCCAAAGGACATAACTGCAGTAAAATGTTCTTTTGGTAATATGTTTAAAGATGTCAAAAGGCCAAATTACCAGACATTCAGATTAGATGTAAGTGTTGTGAACAGCAATGAAGATACCCAGTTTGTACGCACCAGATTTAAAAAAAATTATCGATAAACGCTGTTTCCATCATTCCCACTTCAGAATTAACTTTAAAATTTCAACTGAAATATCTCCTGACCAAATTTGTGATGTATATGACCGACTGTAGAAGTAAAACCTGGATAAATCCAACATATAGTTGTGAATGTTGCTCATTAAATAACTACAGTACTGATACTCCATATTAAGAGCATTGATTTGCCGTTAAAATGAATTCTGTAATATCGTGTCAACGGTAGCAGTGACAATCGAACACTGCGGTTTTAATGTTTCACGTGTTCACAATTTAATTAATCCATCTTTATGGACTAAAACAAATAATAACATTGGGAATAAAAACACATTTGATTGCATTCCGTTAACAAACATAGTCAATGTTCGCTCTGAGGACGTTTCCAGCACAATAGTGTCAGGGAGGGGGGGGGGGTGGTATGTGAATCAGTGCGGGGTGGATAGATGGAGGGGGGGGCTGAGAAGGTAATCGGCGCGGATGGATGGATTGAGGCAGGTGAATTAGTACTTGTTGGTTGGAGTATGTAAAATTGTGAGGGGAGAGCATGGGGATGTCAGTGGTGTTGAACGGGGGATCAGTACAGAATGAATTGGGGGGGGATCAGTACAGGGTGAATGGGTGGGGGGGCGGAGCGGTGTGGATCGGAGGGTCTGTGCAGGATGAATGGGGGGTCACTACAGGATGAATGGGGATCAGTACAGGATGAGTGGGGTGGATCAGTACAGGATGAATGGGAGGGATCAGTACAGGATGAATGTGGGGATCAGGACAGGATGAATGGGGGTAGACAAAAGTGCTGGAGAAACTCAGCAGGTGAGGCAGCATCTGTGGAGCGAAGGAAATGGCTAACGTTTTGGGTCGAGACCCTTCTACAGACTGTTCCCCCCCATTCTTCTTGAATGGGATCAGTACAGGATGGATGGGGGGGGGGGTATCAGCGCAGGATTAATGGGGGGGATCAGTACAGGATGAATGGGTGGGTCAGTACAGTGTGGATCGGAGTGTCTGTGCAGGATGAATGGGTGATCAGTACAGGATGAATGGGGGGATCAGTACAGGATGAATGGGAGGTATCAGTATAAGATGAATGGGAGATCACTACAGGATGGATGGGGGGATCAGTGCAGGGTAAATGGAGGGTGGGTCAGTACAGGATGAATGGGGGGTCCAGTGTAGGATGGATGGGGGGTGGCAGGAGAATCAATGCGAGGTGGATAGGGTGATCAGCACAGGATGAATAGATGGGGGGGGGGGTAGATGGGGAGGGGAGCACAGGGGATGTCAGTGAGGACTGAATAGAGGCAGGAATGGGGATCAGGGCGGGATGGAGAGGAGGGGTCTCAGGATAAGGTAGGGTGGAGGGGGGCGTACAAGAGAGAGAGAGAGAGAAAGCGGGGGGGGAAGGGGCAGAGGAGGTGGAGAGGAAGGAAGGTCAGCGTTCATCGGACAGCATCGCCCCGCTGCCTTGGCCGTCCCTGTCCAACGCCAAGTGCCGCCGCCAAAGGGGGAGGCGGTTTGGATCTCCTTGCCACCGCCTCCCCTCCTCCGCCAGCCAACAGCAAGGTGCGGGGCTGAGCGGTGCAGCTCAAAGATCCTATAGCTATAGGATCTTTGGCGGAGCTGCTTCAGACGGCAGAAGGAGGCCTCCCTCCTTCCGGCCTCGGCGTACGGGAGGGTTTGTTTTGAAAGCGGTTTTCGCCATTAGCAGAGTGGCAGGCAGCGGCCGCTATCAGGGCGGGCGGGGTGCAGGAGGAGGAGGAGATGGAGCCGATGTCGAGGCCGCTGCTGCCACTGTGCGGGTCCCGTCATTAGCTCTGACCCTTCGTCACCACGCACCTAATATCTTTGCCCCGCACTACAGCCGTCGCCGACACAAAACATCACGTTTCTTTTCTCCAGAGATGCTGCATGACCTGCTGAGTTACTCCAGTTTTTTGTGTCTACGGTATAAACCAGTATCTGCAGTGCCAAGCCGGGCAAAATGACTCGGCGTTTAGGTTGCCCAGTGGCACTTTGGGTGGTCATTGGCACCAGGGCAACCATTAATTTGGAGCCCTGGAATTGTGGATCATGGGGAAAGCTGTCAAAAGATCCAATAGAAAACACATTAGTTGGAAATATGGTCTGAGTTAAGGCAGACAAAGATTGGATTGTTTTATCTGAGTAATGAAGGCTGAGTGGAGGCCTAATAGAAGTATAAAATATAAGGGGCATAGATATTGTCAGTCTTGTTCTCAGGGTGGGGATGTCTCTTACTGGAGAGAGGAATGTTTAACGGGGACAGGCTGGACAATTTCTTACACAGACTTATAAAAGATTTGCTCAATTTTACCAGAATCTATACACATCTAAAACGTTAATAGACAATAATAAAATTTCAGAATTTTTAGATAACTGTAACCTACCACAATTAGAACTGAGGGAACAAGAGGAACTGGGAGCACAAATTACTTCTAAGGAGATAGAAGACACAATAAAAACACTAAAGAATGGAAAAACACCAGGACCAGACGGATTCAGTAATGAATTTTATAAATCTTTTTATGACATAGTTACTCCACGATTACAGAAAATGTATACATATGCTTTTAAAGAGCAAAACTTACCTGAAACACTAGCAGAATCAACGATCATATTAATAGTAATAGTAATTTTATTGTCAATTCAAATAATGTAACAAGTAGTTACACAGAGGATTGAAATTGCGTTTCTCCATACTCCAATGTGCAAGTAATATTTATAACACAGACAGACAGTGTACCAATAAAAATAGACAATGGACATATACATTATATAAAATATTCATTAATAAAAGGTGCAATATAGAAAAGTGCAAGTAGCATACTGCAGACATTGGGTTAAAGTTAATTTGACAGTCAGTTGGTGTTTGTGTAATGTTCATGGAATTTTCTTGAGTGTGTTGAGTAGTCTGATGGCCTGAGGGAAAAAGCTGTTTTTGAATCTTGTGGTTTTGCTCCGCATGCTGCGGTAGCGCTTGCCGGATGGTAGGAGGGTGAACAGTTTGTGTGCTGGGTGGGTGGTGTCTTTGATGATATTGGTTGCTCTCTTGCGACAGCGAGATGGGTATAAGTTTTGAATTGCTGGTTGAGGTGATCTAGTGATCTTCTCCGCTGTCCTCACCACTCTCTGTAGGGCCTTCTGGTCAGCAGCAGAGCAACTGCCATACCAGACTGAGAGACTGCTGGTAAGAATGCTCTCAATGGCACCCCTGTAAAAAGTTGTGAGGGCAGAAGGGGGGAGGTCGGCTCTCCTCATCCGTCGAAGGAAGTGGAGGCGTTGCTGTGCTTTCTTGACTAGGGAGATGGTGTTGGTGGACCATGTCTGATCATCAGTGATGTGTACTCCCAGGAACTTGGTGCTTTTCACAGACTCCACTGCACTGCCATTTATGATGAGTGGGGTGTGTGCTGCCTGTTTCTTCCTGAAGTCCACAGTTATTTCTTTCGTTTTGTTGACATACTTAAAAAAGATAAAAAATATAGAAGAACCAGGATCATATAGAGCTATTGCTTTGTTAAATACGGATCAAAAAATAATAGCGAAAACACTAGCCAGTAGATTAAGCAGGTATGTTAGTAGACTAATAAATGAGGATCAAACAGGATTTATACCTAAGAGACATTCATTCAATAATTTGAGACGTTTGCTTAACATAATGCACTCACATAAATCTCATGACCAAGAGTTATCTATCATCTCACTGGACGCAGAAAAAGCGTTTGATCAAGTAGAATGGGACTATATGATTAAAGTATTGCAAAAATTCCAATTGGGAGAGAACTTCATTGCATGGATAAAACTATTATATAACAAACCTACGGCTAGAATACTAACTAATAATGTATTATCCTCGAAATTTGAACTATCAAGGGGCAATAGACAAGGATGTTCATTATCACCGCTGTTATTTGCTTTGGTAATTGAACCCCTTGCTGAAAAAATAAGAACACCTGGATATTTACGGTTATAATACAAAATATTCAAATAGCAAAATATCCCTATATGCCGATGATGTACTACTGTACATCACAAATCCACAAATTAGTATACCAAATATATTAAATTTAATTGAGGACTTTGGATCCTTCTCAGGATATAGAATAAATTGGAACAAAAGTGAAATTATGTCGATAAAACCAAAAGACTCACCACACCTCAGGAAATTCCCCTTTAAAATAGCTACAGAAAAATTCAAATATTTGGGAATTGAAATTACTAGAAATTACCAGGATATGTTTAAAGCCAATTATAGTCCCTTACTTAAGAAATTAAATAATTTGATTAAATTCTGGAAAACACTTCCGATGTCCTTAATAGGCAGAATAAATGCTATAAAAATGATTTTCTTACCACAAATCCTATACCTATTTCAATCAATACCTATATATCTCCCAAAAAAGTTTTTCAAAAAATTGGACTCAGACATTACAAATTTTATATGGGATTATAAATCCCATAGAATACAAAGAGCACACCTTAATAAACAAAAAGAGTTGGGGGTCTAGCGCTCCCTAACTTTATGTATTATAATTGGGCAGTAAATATTAAATATATGATTCACCTGCTGGACAATTCTGCCCAGCAGGCGGACTGGATTGTGATGGAAAAAGGGGACTGCTCCCCGAGTAATATAGGAGCGATTATTCTCTCTCCAATAAATTTGAATAATAAAAATTATAATAAAATCCAATTATATATAGCACAATTAGAACATGGAAACAAATAAAACAGAATCTAAAATTAAGAAACCTATCTCTCTCAATACCAATAGTCAATAACCCATCGTTTAAACCTTCAATCATAGACAAATCATTTATACAATGGGAAAGAATGGGAATCAAAACGCTCGAAGCTCTGTATGAATTGGGAAAATTACTATCATTTCAACAACTACAACTGAAATATAATTTGAAAAATAACCAATATTTTAAATATCTACAAATTCGTGATTATCTGAAAAAATACACAAAAGACTATCATAATATGCCTTCCGACTTACTAGATGAAGCAATGAAGACAAAGGCGGAATCAGCTAATCTAATATCGTACTTATATAATATCATTTAAAACATAGAAATACCCACAACAGATGGAATTAGAAGAGACTGGGAACAAGAATTAGCTATAAAAATTTCAAAAGAGAGCTGGGATAATCATTTACTACAGGTGCATAAATGTTCGATCAACGTACGACATACACTCATCCAATTCAAAACATTACATAGATTATATTATTCAAAAACTAAATTAAATAAAATCTTTCCTAATGTTTCACCAATCTGTGATAAATGTCTATGTCAAGAAGCTACCATAGCGCATTCTTTTGTTTTTTGTACAAAAATCCAAAAATTATGGTATGAAATATTTGATATTTTTTCAAAATTAATTAAAATAAAACTGGTACCAAAACCAGAATGGATCATTTTTGGAATATCGGAAGGTATCCCTGAATTAAACGTGTATCAGAAGAATTTATTCAATTACGGGCTAATAATGGGGAAAAAAGCTCATACTTAAATTCTGGAAAAATGCGCCCACACCAACAATAAAAATGTGGACATCAAATATGTTTGAAACATTACATCTGGAAGAGATGAGATTCCTCTTAGCAGGTAAAGCAGACCAATTCCAAAAGACGTGGTCTACGTTTCTGGACCTATTACAAGCATGAGGTGCAATAGTAATTTTAAAAATAAATAAATAAATAAATAGTATCAGGACCTCGTAATGGGAGGTAAAACAACAAAAACAGACTTGGTTGGTAGTCCCCTTTCTGCGATTGTTCCTACTTTCTTTTTCTTTCTTTTCTAGGGTCTACTTTCTTACTTTACTTCCTTCTCTAACTTCTTTTCTAAGGGGCTTTCTTTTCCCAACACTCTCTTGCACTTCACGACTCTTGCGCACTTTCTTTACTTTTCTTACTTCTATCTTTCTCTTAAAGCTCAAAAAAATGAAGCGGTACAAAAAATGTATTAAGTTATATGTGTTGTGTATTACTGTAATTTACCGTACTTCTAATAAAAATAATTTAAATACATAAATAAATAAATAAATAAAGACTTTGTTCGGTTCCTGGAAGGTCCTACCTGAGGAGGTGGTGGAAACGCTGTTTAGACTGACACATGACTGACACAGTCAGGGAACAGAGGATCCAGTCCATGAGCAGGTAGATGGGATTAGATCAAATTGGTATCATATTGTTGGTGCAGATATGGGGCATCTCAAGGGCCAGTTCCCGTGCTGCATTATTCTATGTTCTATGCATCATCTCCAGGTTTGGCTTCATTAATCCAAATCATAAAGTCATAGACTCGTACAGCAAAGAAACAGGTTCCTCGGCACAAGATGCCCCATCTGCACTGGTCCCACCTGCCTGCATTTGGTCCATATCCTTCTAAACCTTCCTGATCTGTGAACCTGCAGGCAGTAGTTGAAAGGACAGAGGGAGTGATCGTAGAGGCGATGAATCATCCTCATTGAAGATTCAGATGTGCAATAATGCAGTGATTGGGGAGAGGCTTTCTGAGAAAGTGAAGAGTATAAGATGGCGCATAAAACGTGGCGACTCTTGTGTTTGGTCTCTGTGTAGCCTGCAATGTTGGAGTTATTATGGTCCAAGTGCCTCAGAGTCATAGAGGCATATGGCATGGAACAAGGCGCTTTGGCCCACCTTGGACATGTCAATCAACATGGCCGATCTACTATAGTCCCACAAGTCTGCGTAAGGCCCATGTCCCTCTAAACCTATCCTATCCATGTACCGATTTCACCATAAAATCCCCGACCCCACCTGAAACCTATATCATTGTTTCTTGATTCTCCTCCTCTGGGTAAAAGACTGCATTGGTCTATTATATATAATAAATAGTGTATCTATTCCTCTCCTGATCCTTGTGTATAGGAGGATGATCACTGTACTTGGGTACACATGACAAAGTATCATTGAAGCCAGGGAGCATGAGGCCACAGAGAGTGGAGCGATGGTCATGGGTGGGACAGACTTGGTTGAAGGAGAGCAATTGCAAGGCGTTTCCACTATCCATGAGTAAGCTGGGTGGTTCATGCATCTGGAAGATAATCCCAGGAAGATTAGCAGGCATCAACTGCCATGTTGCCTCAAGTGATAAGTGCATCTGCACCTCTTCATCAGTGCATTTGTCTTGCGTTTTTGCTTCCCGGGTCACACGCGTTTTTGCTTCCCGGGTCACACGCTGTCCCATGCCCCTGGGGCCCATACTCCCTGGGTCACACCGTCACATCCTCCCCGTGTCAGATGCTGCCCAACCCTCCTCTGCTCACACGCTGCCTCAGCCTCCATGATCCTTCAGACTGATTGTAGAGTGCAGCTGTAAGCTGGCAGAGAGGAGTGGCATCACAAAGCCTGGCAAGTGAGATGGATATTATTGAGGAGGTTTTTTTTGATAGGTAGGTGGTTGAACAAAGGCTAGAGATGAAAAATACAGGTGTTCGGCAGAAGGATTGAGTGTTGGAGATTGTGAAAATAAAGAAAGGAATATAGGAGGCAGTGTGGAAGTTTAAAAAAAAAAAGATTTAGACTTACAAAATGGATTCAGCTGAAACTAAGACCAGCTTTAACCTTCTATTAAATTGCAAAGCCAGTGTAACGCACTAACCTTAACAAAGCTAACAAACTGTTGATGTTCCCTTTCCAATAAAATAAGCGAGATAACAAGCACAGCTTCATGAATGTCTCCATTATCATATAAACATTAGACAGATTCAGACTCTTGGCACTAACCTTTGTTCTATAAGATTAAAATGTGTGTCATAAGTAGACAAAAAAATGCTTGTTCTGCAGAAATAGAGCCTTCTCATATAACCATATATGGCTACCTTCCTCTGTCAGAAGAACCTGTCAATCTTATGAAGTTGTCAATCTTATGAAGCTGTCAATCTTAAGAAGCAAGAGGCTGTACTATGATCTGTAAATAAGGTATTCCTGAATCGTTGGTTATTGTAGTATATATATGTAATTAGATCATTGCCCCTTTGTGTGGGGATGAGAACTCTGTATAGTCTGTAATCTGCATACTGTAAAGTGTTTTACCACTCCCGCCTGACGAAATAAAGATCACTGCATGATCACTGATTTTATTTGCATTTTTGTTTGTTTAAGAACATTGAACCATAACAGCAGGAAATGGTGAGGGGAGAAATCGGTGCGAAACAACGGAGAGAGTGGGGGGGGGGGGGAAATAATGCGGATGTGTGGTTTGGATTGTTACATAAATTGGAGAATTCACTGTTCATCCCATTGGATTGTAGGCTAGCCAAGCGGAATTTGAGGTGCTGTTCCTCCAGTGAGAATGTGTCCAAGGACAGAGAGGTTGCTGTGGGAATGGGAAGAGAGTTACAATGGTTGGCCATTGGCGAGACAAAGCATGGACTCGGCGACTGTTTTGCCGAACACTTACACTTTTTCCGGTTGCTAACCATTTTTACTCCTCGTGCAGATTTCTCCCTTCTCCCCTCTCTTTCCACATATATTAATTAATCTCGCTTCACAATTTGCAACTCTTCACTCCTTTTATTTCACACCTGTCTTTTCATCTCTGGCCTTTGTCCAATTATCAGCCTATCAAAAACTCCCCTCACCTGTATCCACCTTACTTACCAGGCTTTGACCTGTCCCTCCTCTTGTCCACATTTCTCCCCACTCACCGCCACCACAATCAGCCTGAAGAAAGGTCCAGACTTGAATCGTCACCTATCCATATTCTCCAGAGATGATAGTTGACCCACTGAGTTCCTCCAGCACATTGTCTTATTCCGATATTCTGTTTTGATCATTCTAATTAGGGGGCAGGAACAGTCAGGATGAGGGTTGCTGTTGTAGCTGGAGCCAACGGGACTGATTCAGATGGTGTTAAGTTTCTCTCTTTGAATACACAGATGTAACGCCTACATTCTCTGAGCTCCTGACACAGTTGAGCGACGACCAATTGTTGCAGCTGACAAAATTCTATCGGGAGAGACTGAAACAGGCGATTGAAGAAGGGGTTGAAAGTCTCATCTTCATGATGAGACGGCAGGGATGTTTCACTGGACAAGAACACGAGGTAAGTGGAAGGAACATGGAGACGTCTGTTTCCTGTCACAGAACTGACGGCATTAGGGGGAAGAGCTAATAGTCAATTCCAAAATGGAGTCGTTCTTCTACAAAAGCATCGTCTAGTAGAACAAAAGAAGGGCTCAGTGCGAAGTCTGAATGACTTTGTAAATTATATGGAACACAATATGGAGGACAGGTTGTCTTTTCAATAAATAAATTAAATATGGAATCCGGCAGTAATAACATGTGCTTCTTTCAAGGCCATAAAGAAGCCAAGATTGAAAAAAATAGCTGAAGCTCCATAGATAAGTAATAACTTGTTATTGGATGAGCTTGATTTGGACACAACTTTTCCTATATTCTGAAAGGCTGCAGAATGTTTCAGTCATGCCATATTCAGACTTGGTAGGAGTGTTTTACTGATAAGAAAAATGTATAATTGTGCTAACTTTCCTTTGTTCTGTGAGTGGAGCCCGAGAAGCAACTTTTGTGCTCATTGTAGATCTTTGCCACTCCCGTCTGACGAATCAATTAAAGATTGCAATGGTTTACCTTTAACAATTTTTGTTGCTATCTGCTTTTGTAGAAACAAATTTTGAAACAGTCCGCTCACCTCACACTGAGTAGTGCAATGGAGGCACTGATCTCAGATCAGTTTGCGTCCTGTGGATCTGGTATCAGGAATAAAACCTGTGACTTAGTGATTTCTGAGAATTGTCCTTTCTGATCCAGCTGTTCTTCCTACACATGCATCTTAGCACAACAGTCAGGGAGCAGTAAACTTGTAAACCAGAATCAGAAAACGATAATACGTTGTGTCATCAGTTTCATTGGTCACATTGAGTTCAATTCATTAAACCACAGAGGATATTAGGCATAAGCACAAGGAACTTCAGATCCTGGTTTACAAAACAACACACAATGTGCTACACTAGTATTTAGAGATGCTGTCTGACCTGCTGGATTACTCTAAGACTGTTCGCTTATCATTCAATTGACAAATAAAATAAACAAAAGTACATATGCTAAAATCTACATTAGTAAAAGTCTCATCTTGACCACTTCCTGTCCACGTTGTTAATTGATTTTAGAAAAAACGCTATCCTATATCGCTGTGATTTTTGACCATTTTACTCGCAGTCCTCCTCCGCTGCAGCAGCCCCAAGTATTCTTCTGATGGGTGAAATAGTAAAAAAATTAAGAATGTTGAGAAAATCGTGAGATCAGCTGATTGGACCTCTCGCCTGTCAATCACCATGATGAAGGTAACGCCCCTTCCGGGGGGGTGGGGGCAGGAGTATATAGCCCCGGATTCCGGATGTCAATCAGTCACTCTGGAAGATCGTGATGGAGAGTCCACAACTGTAATTCTAAGCTGTGAGTCAACTGAACCGTGAGTCTGCAATGTACTTGCAATAAATGATTTGTTAGCCCTTAATGAAAATGCAATGAGTTGTTTGGCCTGCCCTGTGCTTGAAACTGCATTGGAAATGGAAATGAAATGAAATGAAAATGCAATGAGTTGTTTGGCCAGCCCTTGCTTGAAACTGCAATGAAAATGGAAATGAAATGGAATGAAAATGCAATGAGTTGATTGGCCTGCCCTCTGCTTGAAACTGCAATGGAAATGGAATGAAAATGCAATGTTGCTTGGCCTGTCCTGTGCTTGAAACTGTGATGGAATATGAAATGAAATGATAATGCAATGAATTTAGCCTGCCCTGTGCTTGAAACTGCAATGGAAATTAAATTAAATGAAATGAAAATGGCCTTCCCTGTGCTTGAAACTGCAATGTAAATGGAAATGAAATAAAATGAAAATGCAATGAGTTGTTTGGCCTGCCCTGTGCTTGATACTGCAATAGAACTGGAAATGAAATGAAATTAAAATGCAATTAGTTGTTTAGCTTGCCCTGTGTTTGAAACTGCAGTGGAAATGGAAATGAAATGAGTTGTTTGGCCTGCCTGAAACCACTCATTTCGGCACACAATGCCCCTATTAGCTGAGAAACCAGTCACTTTTGCCCAAAATGCCAACATTAGCCCAGGAGGAGCATTTTGGCCCAAAAGGCCGGTGCCAGGCCAGGTAAAGTCCAGAAAAAGTGTCTTTCACTGAGATTTCACTCTTTTTAAATTATTATAAAGAGCCCCTTCGGCCTATCAAGCCTATACTAGCCCAGGAGCAGTCCCTTCAGCCCATGAGTAAGTATTCCCCCTGCAAGTATTAACCCTCACCGCAGTATTTTTGTCCCTCACTTTATTGGCTCCCTGTGAGATCCAGGCCAGGGTAGGCTTTCCTCCATTGCTGTGATCTGCAGAAAAAGATGAAAAAATGTCTAAAATTGATACTCCACCCACTCCCCTTCTCTCTCACAGAGTCTCTCACCTGTTTTGGGCAGAATTTCTGGCAGTTTCTGAGCTGCCAGCCCGCCAGGCCTGAGTGACTGAGCTGCCAGCCCACCAGGCCTGAGTGACTGAGCTGCCAGCCCACCAGGCCTGAGTGACTGAGCTGGCAGCCCACCAGGCCTGAGTGACTGAGCTGCCAGGCCACCAGGCCTGAGTGACTGAGCTGCCAGCCCACCAGGCCTGAGTGACTGAGCTGCCAGCCCACCAGGCTTGAGTGGCTTAGCTGCCAGGCCACCAGGCCTGAGTGACTGAGCTGCCAGCCCACCAGGCCTGAGTGACTGAGCTGCCAGCCCACCAGGCCTGAGTGACTGAGCTGCCAGCCCACCAGGCCTGAGTGACTGAGCTGCCAGCCCACCAGGCCTGAGTGGCTTAGCTGCCAGCCCACCAGGCCTGAGTGACTGAGCTGCCAGCCCACCAGGCCTGAGTGACTGAGCTGCCAGCCCACCGGGCCTGAGTGACTGAGCTGCCAGCCCACCAGGCCTGAGTGACTGAGCTGCCAGCCCACCAGGCCTGAGTGACTGAGCTGCCAGCCCACCAGGCCTGAGTGACTGAGCTGCCAGCCCAGCCCACCAGGCCTTAGTGACTGAGCTGCTAGCCCAGCCCACCAGGCCTTAGTGACTGAGCTGCCAGCCCAGCCCACCAGGCCGGAGTGACTGAGCTGCCAGCGCACCAGGCCTGAGTGACTGAGCTGCCAGCCCACCAGGCCTGAGTGGCTGAGCTGCCAGCCCACCAGGCCTGAGTGACTGAGCTGCCAGCCCACCAGGCCTGAGTGACTGAGCTGCCAGCCCACCAGGCCTGAGTGACTGAGCTGCCAGCCCACAAGGCCTGAGTGACTGAGCTGCCAGCCCACCAGGCCTGAGTGACTGAGCTGCCAGCCCACCAGGCCTGAGTGACTGAGCTGCCAGCCCAGCCCACCAGGCCTTAGTGACTGAGCTGCCAGCCCAGCCCACCAGGCCTTAGTGACTGAGCTGCCAGCCCAGCCCACCAGGCCGGAGTGACTGAGCTGCCAGCCCACCAGGCCTGAGTGACTGAGCTGCCAGCCCACCAGGTCTGAGTGGCTCAGCTGCCAGCCCGTATCCATTTGGCCCACAGTCCATACTAGCCTTCTGGAAACCTGTCCCTTTGGCCCACAACACCCATACTAGCGCCCCAGAAAACCCCCCTCCCCCCCCCCCCCATTGGCCACCAATATTGGAATTGGTGGAGAGTTGGAATATTGCATTGGGGGACCAGCCCTCCCGTGTGAACATGGGACCCAATGGGTCCCAGTTAGTCTAGTCTACAATATAAACAAAATATTCAGCAGGTCAGTTATTTATGCATCAGTGGGAAGATGAGATGAGATAATGTGTAGTGAAAGGAGGGGTTGAGCTGCAGGAAATGTACAAGAGAGGAATGTCTTTGATTAAAACTGGGGGTAGGTATAGAAATAAAGAAGTTATCTGGTCAATGAGTGAATGCTGGCTCACAGAGGGTAAGAATATAGATGAAATAACATAATAGCTTCAAAATGCAGAGCAGGAAGAAATGCAGGTTGGACTGGACGCGTCCATTCCTAGTGGGATGCAGTCCATGTGAGGCCAAAAGGAATTGGATTAATTTCACATCAATTTCAACACAGCCATCATTGGACTGAATGGCCTGTTCCCGTGCCGTACTCTGCTGTGTTCTAGGACACTGCCAGGTGTGAAGCGAGATTCACGCTGTCAGGACTCTGGGAGTACTCAGTTTGTCAGCGCAGTGTCATGGGTGTATGAAGATGCAATCCAATACCTGCCACTATGCTCAAAACTACCAGAATATCTCATCACTGAACAGCTAATTCCCCATTAGCATTGTCTCAGACACTTCTCAATATATTCATTGTTGTTCACATAATATCGCTGAGCTCGTGGTAAAGGGAAACCGCAGATACAGTTCCACACTCTTCCTCAGTCTGGTGATGGGGAAGGATAACCGTGCCCGGCGGGTGATGTGGGAATCCTTTGTGAAAATGCAGAATGAATTACCAAAGCTGGACAAAATACTGAAAGAAATCCAGGAGCTGGGTACGGTAAATCAACACACTGAACTGAATATCACATTGAAACACTGGAGTGAACAATGTTATTCGTCTGGTTTAATGAATGCTTGTTGATTGGAACAGGTCCTGATCCACAAGAGCACATGAACATCACCAGAGGTTTATCTGAATTACCCTCTCATATGGAAGGTGAGTGTTGAATAATATAGTTCACACCAATGACTTGTTAGAATTCATGTAATACTGAAACTGTTCAGAGCTTTGCAGAATGGGAAATCAGACAATCAAAGGCTAAGCAATTGTTAGACTGACACGGGGATTCACTATGGATTGCTTCTTTGTCTGTAGATTCAGGTTTAGCTTAGTTTAGTGTACTGAGGTACGGTGAAAAGCTTTTGTTACGTGTTATCCACTCAGCAGCAAGACAATACGTGATTATAATCGAGCCATTTACAGTATATATAAACTATGAGGGAATAACGTTTAGTGCAATGTAAAACGAGGAAAGTCCGATCAAGGATAGTCCGAGTGTAACCAAAGAGGTAGATAAACCAAGGCAGTGAATTGATTTAATTGAAGGATATTGAACTCATTCTTGTAGTTTTTAATGTTGAGTTTTGAGTTGAGCCACCTAACATGTGTCCATTATCTGCCTGATCCCGTGCAAGATGTTCAACGGAAACACAAGGAGACTCTGTGAACACAGACTGAAAAACTGAGCGTGAACACCATCCTGATGGAGGAGAAGGTTAAGGTTTTCCAGCTGCTTGATCGATACGTTGAGCTCACGATCATGTTCACTGTTCGAGATCGGACACTGTTGGAACAAGAGCTGCTGGCAAGAGGCCGGGACCATGAGGAATGGCAAGAGAAACATCTCCGGGAAAAACTGGAAAAAATCAGGACTGATCAATTGTTCCACAGCAGCTTTTCCCGGAGTAAATCCGGATCTGGGAGTTCAGCATCAGTGGCTGAAGTCCCAGGGATCGGAAAAACAACAATGGTGCAAAAAACTGTTCATGACTGGGACACGGGGAAAATATACCCACATTTCCAGTTTGTCTTCAGTTTCAAATTCCGGGATTTGAACACTATTAACTGCAGAGTAACCCTGAAGGAACTGATTCTGGATCAGTATCCTTACTTTGGGAACATGCTGGGAGAGGTTTGGAAGAAGCCAGAGGGATTGCTGTTTATATTCGATGGTCTGGATGAATTCAAGGGGAGAATCGATTTTGCTGACAGTCGGAGAGACACGGAACCTCAGCACCAGTGCCCAGATCCCGAGTGGTGGTGTGAAGTGTCTGACATTGTGTACAGTTTAATCCAGCACAAGTGCTAGTGACCACCCACCCCACTGCGTTACATTTACTGGAAAAGGCAAAGATCAGAGTCTCGGCTGAAATCCTGGGATTTGTTGGTGAGGAACGGTAGAAATATTTCATCAGGTATTTTGAAGATCAGTCGGTGGCAGCAGCTGTTTTCAAACACGTGAAGGAGAACGAGATCATGTACACCATGAGCTACAACCCCTCCTACTGCTGGATCCTCGGCCTGACACTGGGCCCCTTCTTCACACAAACACACCAGGACCCGCAGCAAGTTCCCAAGACCATCACACAACTATATTGCTACTTTATTTACAACATCCTGAAAAACCACGGCCGTGAGATTGAGAGCCCCCGTGAGGTATTACTGAGGGTTGGTCAGATGGCCTTTACTGGAGTAGCTGAGAAGAACATTGTGTTCACAGATGGAGATTTGATCAAATACAATCTGCAGCCTTCCCCGTTCCTGTCCGGGTTCCTGATGGAACCTTTGGAGAGAGAGGATTCAGCCCGGAGCGTGGTGTACACCTTCCCGCACATCACCATCCAAAAGTTTGTAGCCGCACTCGCACAGTTCCTGACTCCAGGTCGCGGGGATATCAAAACACTTCTCATTGAAGCCCATGGCATGAGAGACGGGCGATTTGAAGTATTTCTCTGTTTTGTCGCTGGTCTCTCCTTCACACTGGCAGCTTCGATCCTGGAGGAGTTTCTGGGTAAATTCCCTCATCAAATAATCTGCCGAGTGATTGACTGGGTGAAGGAGGATGTTAAACGCCGGGCTGGAAACACAGGGAGTGAAACTGGTAAACGGTGCCTCCTGAACACGCTGTGCTTCCTGTTTGAGTCTCAGAATCTTGCACTAGCTCAGCAGACACTGGGATCTTTGGAAACACTTTCATTCAGTCGACTGGGACTGACCCCGATTGACTGTGCGGTCCTGTCTCATGTCATCATGCTCTATGATACAATCGAACACCTCGATCTGCGGAACTGCCGCATACAGTGTGAAGGTTTCCAGCGGCTGGGACCGGCTCTGCACAAGTGTCAGTGCTTGAGGTAACTGTCCGTTTGACGCTGACACTGAACTGTAAAATTGTTCCACTATTTTGTTATTCCGTCCAGCACCCCTTCTATGGGGACGGCCGTCATTGTGCACGGGGGGGGGCACCCATCCGATTTTACCCTCCCTCCCCCGGGTCGCCGGTGGTCGTCTCCACTCCCCCGGGTCACCGATGGTTGACCCCTTCCCCCGGGTCGCGCGTGTTGCCTGCCGCCGTTCTCTGCACGGCGAACATTTCCCGGACGTCTGGGAGACAATGACCTGGGAGATTCCGGAGTGAAACTGGTGTCTGCGGCTCTGAGGAACCCGGACTTTAAAACACAGACACTGGGGTAAGTCCCAGACTGTGAGAGATTGTGTTTACCCTAACTAGGTGTCTGACACTGAACATTCATATGATCAGTAATTGTGTCACTGATAAACATTGGGGATTTGCAACGTCTCCTGTCTCTGTGTCCCTCACCCTCACTCTCTCTCATCTCCAGGCTGAACAATGTCGGTCTCACAGATTCTGGAGCCAAGGATCTCATCTCCGCTTTCAGTACAAAGCACATGGTGACGGAGCTGAACCTGAAAAACAACTCCCTCACAGACCTATCTGTCCCCGCTCTCCGCTGCCTCATGCTGACCTTCCCGAGACTGAAGCAGAGGTGAGTGTGTTAATGTTTAATGTGATAAAATATGAGGGGATCCACGGGCTTCTCCTGTGATTTTGTTCTGTTAGTGTTGTTGAAATATTAACCCCAGTCCCTGTTATTGACACTGTTGTTTCATCTGTTTATTTTATCTTTATTCCTCAACTTGTTTCAGGCTGGAGGGGAATAAGTTCAGTCTGACCGGGCAGAAGGAACACAGATCCGTACTGAGTGTGGAAACTAGAATATCTCGGGGTGTAAACGTCACCACCCTGGGGATCTGAATATTGTTGGCCGATTCCCTGCCCTCCCCTTTGGACGGCCGCCCTCCCCTTTAAACCCCAACGCTTCCCGGGCCGCCCCAATTGTAGGGTAGAGTCCCCCTTGTCCTCACCTTCCACCCTACCAGTCATAACATACAACAGATAATTCTCCGACATTTTCGCCACCTCCAACGGGATACCACCACTGGCCACATCTTCCCATTTCCTCCCCTTTCGGCTTTCCATAGAGACCGCTCCCTCCGTAACTCCCTGGTCGACTCGTCCCTTCCCACCCAAACCACCCCCTCCCCTGGCACTTTACCTTGTGAACCGTAGGAAATGCTACACTTGTCGCTTTACCTCCCCCCTCGACTCCATCCAAGGACCAAAGCGGTCTTTCCAGGTTCACCTGCACCTCCTCCAACCTCATCTATTGCATCCGCTGCTGTAGGTGTCAGCTGCTCTACATCGGGTAGACCAAGCGTAGGCTTGGCGATCGCTTCGCCCAACACCTCCGCTCGGTTCGCAACAACCAACCTGATCTCCCGGTGGCTCAGCACTTCAACTCCCCCTCCCATTCCCAATCCGATCTTTCTGTCCTGGGCCTCCTCCATGGCCAGAGTGAGGCCCACCGTAAATTGGAGAAGCAGCATCTCATATTTCGCTTGGGCAGTTTACACCCCAGCAGTATGAACATTGACTTTTCCAATTTCAGGTAGTCCCTGCTTTCTCCTCCCCTTCCCAGCTCTCCCTCAGCCCACTGTCTCCAACATTTCTTTTCTTCTTCCCGCCCCCTCCCACCCTCACATCAGTCTGAAGAAAGGTCTCGACCCAAAACGTCGCCTATTTCCTTTGCTCCATCGATGCTGCCTCACCCGCTGAGTTGCTCCAGCATTTTTGTCTACCTGGTGGAAAGCAAGGATGTAAGACTGCGAAGAGAAGTTGATCACCTTTTAATTATGTCAAAAGGTAAAATACGTATATAACTATTGTGCCGTGAGTGTTTTGAAAATTTGCTAGCGATGTGAATCATTGAAACTGTTTGGGGTGAGTCAGTGTATTGCACCACATCCTGAATATAATGGCGTATAATACGACAGAGAGTAACTTCCACCATTTCAGTAAACCCGACCCGACTTCAGTTATGCCTCTCGCAGTGTAATCAACGTTGCGGGGGAATAATTTGTGTTTACTATGTTTATAGTATCTTTGCTTGGATACTATGGAATATTATGTTTATTGGTAATTTGAGTAGCTGCTAGCTTACTGTAACACCATACAGATGAATGCTGTGAGTGGAATTTAATAAACATGTGTTGTACCTTGACGTGCTTACGACTCGAATCATTACAAGCAGTACAGCACAAGAATGGACCCTTCGGCCCCCAATATTTGTACATGAAACCATTTGAGTATCGGCTGAAGTAACCCACTCATCCATTCCTCTCCCTACCTTGTACTCTTGCTCACTGAAATATCTCTCATATGCTAGAACGAAGACGACATTCTTCCACTGCCTCTTGAATCGCCTCGCCCAGCCTCTGGCGATAATGATTTGTCAAATCCAGCAGCTACGAATCATCATACCTTTCCAGGAGCTCTGTCATCAAAGACATTGGAGGAGCTGTGATGAATAAAATTAATGTAATTATCAAGGGTTGTCTGTTTTCCTCCACCGATAGCTGCACTTGGAGTGTCAACATCCCACTCTGCTAAAAGGCAGACCACATGACGGAGATGAGGCGCTCCGATCAGCGGGTTGCTGTCAGGCCACACGCCGCTGTCTACTCGCACCCTGCACGGAGGGAGACCCGGCTGCGATCCTCAGCTTGCCCTGACAATGGTCCCCAGGCTGTTGCTGTAACTTATTCCTTGCGGCATCTAAACAATGTGCTAACTCACATCTCCCACTGTTCAATCCCACGGGTGCATTCTCTTCTTGATTCTGGATGGACACAATGTCGACACCTTTTACAGAATATACCGTTGCGACATTAAACTCGACTTAAGGGCCTGTCCCACGGGCAGGTGATTCCAGGCGGTAAGCGCGGCATAGCAGGAAGTGGGGACCACGCGGGGCCGCGGGGTCGGCCCCACGCAGATCGCCGGAGCCATATGTAGTTGGGGCTCAGAAAAACTGACACTCCAGAAATCCCGTGCGGCAACGGCCTCCCGCGCCGCTGACTCCGCACATCGTCTCGACGGAGTAGGCTAGCGTGTTGCGTTGCGCGATGAGGTCATCACCCGACGCCGCGCTCGCCACATGCATTCGCATGCTCGTGGGACAGGCCTTACGGTACACACTCGGCCTCCGCGTGGCAATCGCTTCCGGTTAGGTTGCGCTTGCCGCATGCTCGTGGGACAGGCCGTAGGGTGGCACCCGCGCGGCAGCCGCGCGGTCCCCACTTCCTGCTACGCCGCGCTTACTGCCTGGAATCGCCTGCCCGTGGGACAGGCCCTTTATTCTTGCACTTTAGCTTTAGGTTTAGCATTCAGAGTTCATAGGCACAGCATGCAAACAGGCCCTTCCCCCCACCGAGTCCACGCCAATCATCAATTGATCACCCGCTCACACTAGTTTTATGTTGTCTTGCATTCTGCATATTAGGAGGACATTTACAGAGGGCAATTGACGTCCATGCCAGTATGCCTTAGGGATGTGGGAGGAAACACACGCCGTCATAAGAAAAACGTGCAAACTCCACGCAAACAGTGGCCGTGATTAGAATCGAACCAGAGTCTCCGGCGCCGTAAGGCAGTGGTTCTACCAGCTGTACTACTGTGCTGACACTTATTATTGTCACATGTACTGAGAAACAGTGAAAATATTTTGTTTGCACGCTATCCAATCTAATCAGGTATTACTATACATAAATACAACCAAGCCAAGTGCAAGTACAGCAGGTAGAACGAAGAGAGTGCTGAATATAGTTTTCTCAGCATGTAGCGATACAGTTTTAGAGAAAACATCCAACATCCGCAATGAAATAGTTTGTATAAATAAGGACTGTGTCCCCCCCACAGGCCGCAACTCACCAATGAAAGGATCCTTCAGTATTCTGATAACATCATAATAAGAATGCACAAGATTCACAGCAACATGGTCCTATACATTCAGAACTGGTTTACTGAGAAGACAGAGGGTTCTTCTGGCTGGAGGTCTGTGGCTTAGGAGGTTGCAGGGGGACCTAGACAATTTGAGTGAGTGGGCAGATGCAGTATAATATAGATAAATGTGACATCCACTTTTGTGGCAAAAACAAGGGGGCATATTATTATCTCAATGGGGTTAGGTTAGGTCAGGGAGAGGTACAGCGAGACCTAGGTGTCATTGTACTGAAAGTTGGCATGCAGGTAGTGAAGAAAGCTAATGGAATGTTGGCCTTCATAACAAGAGGATTTCAGTATTGGAGTAGAGAGGTTCTTCTGCAGTTGTATAGGGCTTTGGTAAGACCACATCTGGAGTATTGCGTACAGTTTTGGTCTCCTAATTTGAGGAAGGACATTCTTATGATTGAGGCAGTGCAGCGTAGGTTCACAAGATTGATCCCTGGGATATGTCATATGAGGAAAGATTGAAAAGACTAGGCTTGTATTCACTGGAGTTTAGAAGGATGAGGGGATATCTTATAGAAACATATAAAATTATAAAAGGACTGGACAAGCTAGATGGTGGAAATTTTTTCCCAATGTTGGACGAGTCCAGAACCAGGGGCCACAGTCTTAGAATAAAGGGGAGGCCATTTAAGACTGAGGTGAGAATTTGTGAATTTGTGGAATTCCCTGCCACAAATCCATCCAGTGGAGGCCAAATCACTGGATGGATTTAAGAGACTTAGATAGAGCTCTAGGGGCTAGTGGAATCAAGGGATATGGGAGAAGGCAGGCACGGGTTATTGATTGGGGACGATCAACCATGATCGCAATGAATGGCGGTGCTGGCTCGAAGGGCCGAATGGCCTCCTCCTGCACCTATTTTCTATGTTTCTATGTAACACTGGGGTGCACAGCTTTAAGCTGAAAGGGGTGGAATTCAAAGGAGATGTGCGAGTGAGGTATTTTATACGCAGAAGATGGTGGGTGCCTGGAACACGCTGCCAGGTGTGGTGGTTGGGGCATATACCATAGTGGCATTTAAGAAGCTTTTTGATATGCAGGTGGATATGCAGGGAATGGAGAAATATGGATTGTGTGACGAAGTGGAGATGAGTTTCATTTGGCATCGGTCCGCATGGACATTGTGGACCGCAAATAATTTTGCTGTGCTGTAGATTACTATGCTCTATCTACCTTTGTTGATATACGTACAAAATGGCCACGTATTATTTTCCATTTGGCTTTGTTACTACAAACATGTCTCTTGCATCCTGTAATCCTTATGATAAAATGCAATTTTATTTAAATGGCTTGTTTTCATCTTTCTTATAATAAAGAAAGCACATCAGCGCCTCTACTTCCTGAGAAGATTACGGAGAGTCGGTATGTCAAAGAGGACTTGAACTTCTACAGGTGCACAGTGGAGAGCATACTGACTGGTTGCATCGTGGCTTGGTTCGGCAACTTGCGCGTCCAGGAGCGGAAAAGAATGCGGAAAGTCGTGACCACTGCCCAGTCCATCATCGGCTCTGACCTCCCCACCATCGAGGGGATCTATCGCCGTCGCTGCCCCAAAAAGGCTGCCAGCATCATCAAGGACCCAAACCATCCTGGCCACACACTCATCTCACTGTTGACATCAGGTAGAAGGTACAGGAGCCTGAAATCTGTTACATCCACGTTCAGGAACAGCCCCTTCCCCACAGCCATCAGGCTATTAAACTCGCCAACAAACCGACTCTGAACTGTAACAGCCTATTGCACTTTATCTGTTTATTTATGTGTATATTGAACTGAACTGTTCTGTATTTTTGCTTACAATATTCTGTTGTGCTGCAGCAAGCAAGAATTTCATTGTCCTAACTGGGACACATGACAATAAACTCTCTTGACTTGTCTTGACTTCAGATTATTTCTCTCTCCCTACTTGGCAGAATGACAAAGTCACACCGCACAGACAAAGATGCTTTGGCCAGACGCAGACGTGTCGACCAACCTGCCCTATCTGAGCCAGCCCTATTTGTCCATGTTTCCCATTATCACTCCAAACCTTTCTTGCTCATGTACCTGCCCAAATATCACTAAAATCATGTTATTGTATGCACCTCAAATGGCAACTCATTCCATATATCCACCTCCCTCTGTGCCCAAAGTATTTTTTAAAGGGGAAAGGAACCAAGAATTAGACGGCCGATTTAAGATGAGAGCGGAAGAACTTTGCAGAATCCGAAGGGCATCTCCCTGTTAAGGATGGTGGTGGATGCTGGTGAGAGAATGGCATTGAAGAGCTTTAAGATAGGGCCGTGGATATAGAGGGAATCTGGAAATATTGATTGGAAAGATACACAATAGAAACAGGCCATTCAATAGACAATAGACAATGTGCAGGAGTAGGCCAATCAGTACCCCGTTCCTGCCTTCCCCCCATATCCCCTCACTCCGCTATTTTTAAGTCCTATCTAGCTCTCTCTTGAAAGCATCCAGAGAACCTGCCTCCACCCACCTCTGAGGCAGAGAATTCCACAGACTCACCACTCTCTGTGAGAAAAAGTGTTTCCTCGTCTCTGTTCTAAATGGTTTACTCCTTATTCTTAAACTGTGGCCCCTGGTTTTGGACTCCCAAAAATCGGGAACATGTTTCCTGCCTCTAGCGTGTCCAAGCCCTTAACAATCTTATATGTTTCAATGAGATAACCTCTCATCCTTCTAAACTCCAGAGTGTTCAAGCCCAGCTGCTCCATTTTCTCAGCATATGACATTCCCGCCATCCCGGGAATTAACCTTGTAAATCTACGCTGCACACCCTCAATAGCAAGAATGTCCTTCGTCAAATTAGGGGACCAAAACTGCACACAATACTCCAGGTGTGGTCTCACTAGGGCTCTGTACAACTGCAGAAGGACCTCTTTGTTCCTATATGCGATTCCTCTTGTTATAAAGGCCAACATGCCTTTCGCTTTCTTCACTGCCTGCTGTACCTGCATGCTTACTTTCATAGACTGATGTACAAGGACCCCCAGATCCCATTGTACGTTCCCTTTTCCCCAACTTGACGCCATTTAGATAGTAATCTGCCTTCCTGTTTTTGCTACCAAAGTGGATAACCTCACATTTAACCGCATTAAACTTGATCTGCCATGCATCCGCCCACTCCCCCAACCTGTCCAAGTCACCCTGCATTCTCATAGCATCCTCCTCACAGTTCACACTGCCACCCAGCTTTGTGTCATCAGCAAATTTGCTAATGTTACTTTGAATCCCTTCATCCAAATCATAGATGTACTGTATATTGTAAATAGCTGCGGTCCCAGCACCGAGCCTTGCGGTACCCCACTAGTCACTGCCTGCCATTCTGAAAGGGACCCGTTAATCCCTACTCTTTGTTTCCTGTCTGCCAACCACTTCTCTATCCATGTCAGCACTCTACCCCCAATACCATGTGCCCTAATTTTGCCCACTAATCTCCTATGTGGGACCTTATCAAATGTTTTCTGAAAGTCCAGGTACACTACATCCACTGGCACTCCCTTGTCCATTTTCATAGTTACATCTTCAAAAAATTCCAGAAGATCAGTCAAGCATGATTTCCCCTTCGTAAATCCATGCTGACTCGGACCGATCCTGTTACTGCTATCCAAATGTTTGGCTATCTCATCTTTTATAATTGACTCCAGCATCTTACCCACCACCGATGTGAGGCTAACTGGTCTATAATTCCCTGTTTTCTCTCTCGCGCCTTTCTTAAAAAGTGGGTTAACATTAGCTACCCTCCAATCCACAGGAACTGATCCTGAGTCTATAGAACATTGGAAAATTATCACCAATGCATCCACGAATTCTAGAGCCACTTCCTTAAGTACCCTGGGATGCAGACCATCAGGCCCTGGGGATTTATCAGCCTTCAGTCCCATCAGTCTATCCATCACCATTTCCTGCATAATGTGTATTTCCTTCAGTTCCTCTGTCACCCCAGATCCTCTGGCCACTACTATATCAGGAAGATTGTTTGTGTCCTCCCTAGGTCTTTGGACTTTGGTCTTAACTAATTTTTTCCTCTTCACATACCTGAAGAAGCTTTTACTATCCTGCTTTATATTCTTGGCTAGCTTACCTTCGTACCTCATCTTTAAACATTACCCAATCCTCTTACTACCCGCTCATCTTTGTACTTCTTCGCTTTACTGTCCCTGACGTCCCTTGTCAGCCATGGTCGTCCCTTTCTCCCATTGGAATCTTTCTTCCTCCTGGGAATGAACTGATCCTGCACCTTCTGTATTATTCCTAGAAACACCTGCCATTTTTGTTTCACTGTCATCCCTGCTGCTGTATCTTTCCAGTCAACTTTGGCCAGCTCCTCCCTCATGGCCCCATATTCCCCTTTATTCAACTGCAACACTGACACCTCCGATCTACTCTTCTCCCTCTCCAATTGTAGATTAAACCTGACCATGTTATGGTCACTGCCTCCTAATGGCTCATTAACCTCGAGGTCCTTTATCAAATCCGGTTCATTACATAACACTAAATTCAGAATTGCATTCTCCCTGGTAGGCTTCAATACAAGCTGTTCAAAGAATCCATCACAAAGGCACTCTACAAAGTCCCTTTCTTGGGGTCCAGTACCAACCTGATTTTCCCAGTCTACCTGCATGTTGAAATCTCCCATAACAACCACAGCATTACTTTTGCTACATGCCAATTTTAACTTGCGCCCTATGTCCAGGCTACTGTTTGGGGGCCTGTAGATTAGTCCCATTAGGGTCTTTTTACCCTTACAATTCCTTAGTTCTATCCATACTGACGCCACATCTCCTGTTTCAATGTCACCCCTTCCATTCCTCACCAACAGGGAAACCACACCCCCTCTGCCCACCTGTCTGTCTTTTCGATAGGTGGGCAGAGTTGAATATTTCTGAATATTCCCTTCAATCTTCAGTTCCCAGCCCTGGCCATGTCTCAGTAATTCCCACAACATCATACTTGCCAGTTTCTAACTGAGCTTCAAGCTCGTCCACTTTATTCCGTATACTTCAGTTTATCGACTCCACGGAGACGATCGATCACCCACTCACACTAGTTCTACATTATCCTGCAAACTTCACGTGAGCAGATTAGTTTAACCTGGCATCATGTTGGGCACAGACAGCATAGGCCGAAGGGTCTGTTCTTGTACTGCTGTGTGCTAGTTTAGATAGAATTCTCCAAGCTCTTTCAATACTTCTTAGTCCCTTTCCTTCTCTCCTTATCCCAATACATAACCTATTCCCCATCCGCAAATTTCCCCAACCATTCTGTAGTGGCCATTTGCCTTTAAATTTTAGTCTGCCCGTAATTAAGTGGGTGGGATTTATGACGTGGTCGGTGGCGTGCTTGCTGCTGGGCTTCTTGCGCAGAAGCTGTTTTTTAGTTAGTTTAGTTCGGAGGTCCATGGCCGAGAGGAATAAAGGGACCTCTCACTGCGGGGATCTAATTCGCGACTTTAGAAGAGTTTGCCCTCGACTAATACTCGCAGCATGGTCGACACGAGGTCCTAGGAGGTCTTTGTAACTCTCCTTCATGCTCGAGAGAAGTCCCCGCGTACTCGAGGCCTCAGCTAGGTCGCGGCGTTTTTTTCAGCAAGCTGAAAAATGCCCACGAGTAAAAAACGGTCGCCATGGAAAAAAATCATAGGTTTAGTCGTAGTAGGTCGTAATACGATCGTAGGTAATCAAAGGCAATCGAAGGTAATCAAAGGTGATCGAAGGTAAAGCTCGTTGAGAGAAAAAGGTAAGTAAACCGACCGGTAATGTTAAATGCCCGATAAACTTTAATAAAAGTTGTCTGACTTCTTAAAAGTGCCTTCACTCCTTCTTCTGCCCATTCTCCCCCCTTCTCTCCCCTTCTCCACCCTTTTCTCCCCTTCTCTCCCCCCCCCCACTCTCTAAAGGACTTACCGTAACTGTTCCAGCGGATGTGAATTTCAGACAGCGCTCCCCCGCTTTCCCTGGCCCCCACCTTTGCGATGTGTTTGTACGTGTGTGTGTGTGTGCAGATGGTCGATCCGGCTCGCGGTTTCATCGCTGACGGTCGATCCAGCTCGAGGTTTTTCAGGCGAGTGCCCTCGAGCTTGAAGGTCGAAGACAGTCGCTGCAAAGTCGCGTTAGTGGGACAGACCCTTAACATATTGACCATGGGAAGTTATCTAACGTTTCTAAGCGATAAGGTGAAGTTTGACAAAGTTTAAAATGTACGAGTAAAAGAAGGTCGGATGAATCTATATTACTAAAAGTCTGATCTGGACCCCTTTTGGCTCACTTTGCTGTGATTTCCGAGAGAACGCTGCCACCTCACTCAGAGCCCCACTCCGTCTTCCTGGACCAGTGGATTTTTCCCATCGATGAAAAATCAGAGAGATATTAATGTTTTTAAAAATTTCACCATTCTCTCTGCTGCCCCCGCTGGCGGCAGGGGGGAGGGACTATAAAATCCGGAAGAGTCGTACCTCACTCAGTCTCTGCCAGACCCAGGAAGCCAGAGGGTCACGGCTCTCTGAGCTGCGAATCTACTCCACGGTGAGTCCCCTCGATGTGGTTTTCAGCGAACGGATGTGTTTTGTCGGCTTGCTCAGTGTTTTTTCTCCAATTGCTTGGATTTTTTAAAGTGCTTTTCAGCGAACGGATGTGTTTTGTCGGCTTGCTTGCTTGCTCGGTTTTTTTTCCCCCACCCATTGCCTGGCTGTTTTTTTAAAGTGCTTTTCAGCGAACGGATGTGTTTTGTCGGCTTGCTTGCTCGGTGTTCCCCCCCCCTGGCGCCGATGAAGTAATTTCCGGTTAGCGGCATGCTGGCGCTGAGTGCGTCATTTCCAGTTTGTGGCAAGCAGCGGGAGGGTGACGTCAAGATGGCACCGAGTGCAGGCGCTGTTGAATAATTCATGAGTTTCTGCTCTGTCTATGGTGAGTGTGTTTGTTGGATGTTATTTAAAGCATGATTTTGCTTCAGCAGCAGCCTCCACAGCAGGCTTTAAAGATTTGTTTTACACACTGTATATTCAACATGTTCTGAAGTTACTTGGCATTTTAGTATTGGGTGTGTGTGTGTGAATGAGTCTGTGTGTGTGTGTATGTGTGTATGAATGTGTGTGTGTGTGTGTGTGTGTGTATGTGTGAATGAGTCTGTGTGTGTGTATGTGTGAATGAGTCTGTGTGAATGAGTCTGTGTGTGTGTGTATGTGTGAATGAGTGTGTGTGTATGTGTGAATGAGTGTGTGTGTATGTGAATGAGTCTGTGTGTGTATGTGTGAATGAGTCTGTGTGTGTGTGAATGAGTCTGTGTGTATGTGTGAATGAGTCTGTGTGTGTGAATGAGTCTGTGTGTGTATGTGTGAATGAGTCTGTGTGTGTGTGTGTGTGTGTGAATGAGTCTGTGTGTGTGTGTGAATGTGTGTGTATGTGTGAATGAGTCTGTGTGTGTATGTGTTAATGAGTCTGTGTGTGTGTGTATGAATGTGTGTGTGTCTGTATGTGTGAATGAGTGTGTGTATGTGCGAATGAGTGTGTATGTGTATGTGTGAATGAGTCTGTGTGTGTGTGTGTGAATGAGTCTGTGTGAGTGTGAATGAGTCTGTGTGTGTATGAGTGTGTGTGTGTGTATGTATGAGTCTATGTGTGTGTGTGTGAATGAGTCTGTGTGCGTGTGTCTGTGTGAATGAGTGTGTGTGTGTATATGAGTCTGTGTGTGTGTATGAGTCTGTGTGTGTGTATATGAGTGTGTGTGTATATGTGGATGAGTCTGTGTGTGTGTGTGTGTGAATGCGTGTGTATGTGAGTGCGTGTGTGTGTGTGTGAATATGTGTGTGTATGAGTCTGTGTGTGTATGAGTCTGTGTGTGTGTATATGAGTCTGTGTGTGTGTGTGTGTGTGTGTATATGTGTGAATGAGTCTGTGTGTGTGTGTATATGAGTGAGTGTGTGTGTATGTGTGAATGAGTCTGTGTGTATGTGTGAATGAGTCTGTGTGAGTGTGAATGAGTCTGTGTGTGTGTGTGTATATGTATGAGTGTGTGTGTGTATGTATGAGTCTATGTGCGTGTGTGAATGAGTCTGTGTGTGTGTATGTTTGAATTAGTCTGTGTGTGTGTGTATATGAGTCTGTGTGTGTATGTGGATGAGTCTGTCTGTGTGTGTATGTGTGAATGAGTCTGTGTGTGTGTGTATATATATGTCTGTGTGTGTGTGTATATGGGTCTGTGTGTGTGTAAATGAGTCTGTGTGTGTGTGTGTATATGAGTCTGTGTGTGTATATGAGTCTGTGTGTGTGTAAATGAGTCTGTGTGTGTGTGTATATGAGTCTGTGTGTGTGTGTCTGTGTGTGTGTATGTGTGAATGAGTCTGTGTGTGTGTGTGTACATATGAATCTGTGTGTGTGTGTATATGGGTCTGTGTGTGTGTATATGAGTCTGTGTGTGTGTGGATGAGTCTGTGTGGGTGTATATGAGTCTGTGTGTGTGTATGTGTGAATGAGTCTGTGTGTGTACATATGAGTCTGTGTGTGTGTATATGGGTCTGTATGTGTATATGAGTGTGTGTGCGTGTGTGAATGAGTGTGTGTGTGTATGTGTGAATGAGTCTGTGTGAGTGTGAATGAGTCTGTGTGTGTGTGTGTGTGTATGTGTATGAGTGTGTGTGTATGTATGAGTCTATGTGCGTGTGTGAATGAGTCTGTGTGTGTGTCTGTGTGTGTATGTGTGAATTAGTCTGTGTGTGTGTGTATATGAGTCTGTGTGTGTAAATGAGTCTGTGTGTGTGTATATGTGGATGAGTCTGTGTCTGTGTGTGTATGTGAATGAGTCTGTGTGTGTATATGAGTGTGTGTGTGTGTGAATGAGTCTGTATGTGTGTGTGGATGAGTATGTGTGTGTGTGTATATGAGTCTGTGTGTGTGTATATGTCTGTGTGTGTGTATGAGTCTGTGTGTGTGTGTGTATATGAGTCTGTGTGTGTGTGTGTCTGTGTGTGTGTATGTGTGAGTGAGTCTGTGTGTGTGTATATGAGTGAGTGTGTGTGTGTGAATGAGTCTGTGTGTGTATGTGTGAATGAGTCTGTGTGTGTGTGTACATATGAGTCTGTGTGTGTGTATATGAGTCTGTGTGTGTGTATATTGGTCTGTATGTGTATATGAGTGTGTGTGTGTGTGTGTGTGTGTGTGTGAATGAGTGTGTGTGTGTGAGTGTCTCGGTGGGCGGCGCGACTCTCGTCAGCAGCGGCCTCTGCAGTCCGTCTGTCTTTTTATTATTTTTGTCTCGTTTTTGTGTAGTTTTTATTATTTTTTTGTCGGGGTATGTGTGTGGGGGGTGGGGGTGGGGAAACTTTGAAATCTTTCCCCTGCACGGGAGACCCGACCTTTTCTTTGTCCGGTCTCCGTTGTCGTTGGGGCTGGGCAACGTGGAGCGGCCTCCAGCAGGAGCGACCTGGGGCTCCAGTTGTGGAGCTGCGGACTACTCACCGTCACGGGGCTGGCCGAGTCCGGAGCGGGTGGAGCTGTGGTGGAGCGCTGCTGCGACCCGACCGCCGGAGATTCGGAGGCTACAACCGCGGGTCTGGCGTACGGCAACACCGGAAGCCCGCGTGTCCCCTGGTGGGAGACCGCTTTTCGGGGCTTCCGCAGCGGCGACTTCTCCCGCCCGAGTTGCGGGGTTGAAGAGCACCTGGAGCGGGGCTTTATCCCCCCGCACGGCTTGGAATGGCCGCCGAACTTTGCGGGCGCGCGCCGGGGCTCTAACACCAAGACCCGGTGCGCGACCTTGCATCACCCGGCGTGGCTTTAATGGCCACGGGATAATCACCATCGCCCGCCGGGGGCTTTGACTTTGACTCTGACATCGGGGGGGGGGGGGTGGTGCAGTGGAGAGATAAGTTTTTTTTTGCCTTCCATCACAGCGTTGTGATGGATGTATGTGTAAATTGTGTTGTGTCTCGGGTCTTCTTCGTTTTGTAATGTATGGCTGCAGAAACGACATTTCGTTTGGACCTCAAGGGGTCCAAATGACAAATTTGTCCAAAAAGACAAATAAAAAATTGAATTGAATTGTATATATGAGTCTGTGTGTGTGTATCTATGAGTCTGTGTGTGTGTGTATATGAGTCTGTGTGTGTGCGTGAATGAGTCTGTGTGTATGTGTGAATGAGTCTGTGTGTGTGTGTGTATATATGAGTGTGTGTGTGTGTGTGTATGACTCTGTGTGTGAGTGTGTGTGTACATATGAGTCTGTGTGTGTGTATATGAGTCTGTGTGTGTGTATATGGGTCTGTGTGTGTGTGTATGAGTCTGTGTGTGTGTGCGAATGAGTCTGCGTGTGTGTGAGTCTGTGTTTGTGTGTGAGTCTGTGTGTGAGTGTATGTGTGAGGTGGAGGGTGTGTGTGATCAACAAATAACAAATAGCACAAATAATATAGTCTTTCATAGTTCAGAGCTTATTTGTTATGTTTAATAGCCTGATGGCTGTCAGGAAGAAGCTGTTCCTCAATGTAGATGTTACAATTTTCAGTTTACAAAAGTCGGACGTGACTTCAGAAATCGGGCATCAGTCAGTCCACAAGCCGTGAGTCAGTCAGTCAGTCCAAAGGCCATGAGTTAATCCCAAGGCAGTGAGTGAGTCCAGAGGTCATGAGTAAGTCGCTCACCGCCCCCCCCCTCCACTGACATCCCCCACCTCAAGACGCTGCCCTCCGCCTGGCTATAGGATGCACCCCCTCCTGCTCCCTACTGAAGCCGCCCACATCCCCTGCTGGAGGACCCCCCCTTCTCATCAGCTCACGAGAGCCCCCACCTGAAGCAGTGCCCCTCCCTTGGCTGCACGACCTTTACCACCCCCCACCCCACCCTGACAGCCCCCGCCTCAAAAAAATATTTTGCACAAATTCTTCAGTGTTCATTAACAACTGAAATTGTCTTTTGGCTGATTTTTCGACATCATGTCAGGAAAAGGGACAAAAAGAACTGCAGGATGGTCAAAGCAGCGGGCAGTGGAACATCGAGCTGCAACAAGACTGAGAAGGGAACAAGAGACAAAAGAAGAAACATCTCAATGTCTCGCAGATGACCGAGAAAGAAGACAAAGAAGAAAGGATCAAGAGGCGCAACCAAAAAGAACTGAACGTTTTGAGGATCAACGAGAAAGAACGCAAAGCACAAGGGGTGATGAAGAGATGGCATGAAGAAGTGAGCGTATCAAGAATCGACAAGAAAGAACACAAAGAAGGGATGAAGAGATACAACCAAAAATAACTCAATGTATGTATGATCAACAAGAAAGACCACAATGCAGTAGGGATGAAGACACACCACAAAGACAAAGTGTGCATCTCAAGGATGAACGAGAAAGATCGCAAAGAAGAAGGCTTCAAGAGACAGGAGATGAAAAACTAAAAGACTGGCTGAACAGCAGGCCAGAGATACAACAAGACAAAATGCACAACTGGTAAGGAGAAATCTTTCTTCTGATGTTGGTCAAATGACAAAGGTTTGCCCTCACTGTCGAGCGTACCGTTTCCCTGGAGAAACCACCAACTTTTGCTGCATGAATGGTCAAGTGAACATTGCCCCTGTGCAGGCACTGCCTGATGAACTCATGAGATTGTATGCTGTTGACACTCCACAAGCAAAGGAGTTCAGAAGAAATATTAGACAATACAACTGTTTATTTCAACTGACGTCATTCGGTGCCAAGGAAGTGGTGCCACCCGGATGGAATCCTTCAGTGATCATTCACGGCCAGATTCATCATTACATTGGTTCGTTGATGCCTGACCCAGACCAACAAAGTCGATTCTTGCAGATCTATTTTATGGTCCCCCAAGATAGCATTGAATTGCGAATGGGTATACTGCAAAATGCTGGTATTCAAAGGGAAATTGTTGCAATGCTTGAACGCTTGATAAGACAAAACAACCCTTACATTGAAACACTTAAAATGGCAAAGGAAAGAATTCGAGGTTTACCAGAGGCATCAATCATCATAGATCCAAATCACCGGCCAGCTTTGGAACATGAAAGGCGGTTTAACGCACAAACTGCCAACGAAGTTGCTGTCATAATACCAAAAGATAATGACCCTCAGGCAACATCACGGCACATTGTCTTGAAAGAAAGAGGAGAAGGCCTGCAAACCATTTCAGTGTCTCACAGGTCGTATGATAGTTTTCAATACATCCTTTTCTTTCTACATGGAGATGATGGATGGCATTACCAACTCCAAATGAGAAACCGCAGGAAACTATCAGCAATGCGATATCATGCCTATAGGATCATAAATCGTGATAATGAATTCAATCACATTTTGAGAGGAGGACGACTCTTTCAACAATATGTCGTCGATATGGCAACGAAGATTGAGGCAGAGAGATTGAATTATTTTCGTATGAATCAAGCACCGTTGAGATCAACAACTTTCAAAGGCGTTATGGATGCATTAAACGATAATGATGATTTGGAAAACATCGGAAGGCGCATCATCCTCTCTTCGACATTTGTCAGTGGACCAAGATACATGATGGAACGATGCCAGGACGCCATGATGTACATTCAGAAGTATGGCAATGCTTCATTCTTCATTACGATGACTTGCAATCAGAACTGGAGCTAGTTCCGACAGTCCCTCTTTCACAGTCACAGCCGTGTGATAGACCAGATTTGATTTCAAGAGTATTTGATCTGAAAAGGAAGATATTCATCAAGTACATCACTGGACCAAATGGGCTCTTTGGCAAATGTATAGCTTTTGTCTCCACTGTGGAATATCAGAAGAGAGGCCTGCCTCATTTGCACTGTCTGCTGTGGCTTGACGAAGCAACTAAGCCAAGACCAAATTATTTTGACACATTTGTGCAAGCTGAAATACCAGACCCGCAAGTGGATCCTGAGCTGCATGAATTGGTACTCAAGCACATGATTCATGGACCGTTCTGCAAGCACGCCTCTCCATGTTGGAAGAATGGAACATGCAGTAAGAATTTCCCAAAGCCATTTATCGCGAGCACAAGGTGTGGACATAATTCATATGCTCTATACAGGAGAAGATCTCCAGACATGGGTGGATTTCAGGGATATCAAGCAGGACGGTAGCATCGACCTATCACTTCTGATTGGGTGGTGACCTCTAATGCTGAACTATTGAAATTGTTCAAATGTCACATCAACGTTGAGATATGCTGCTCTATAAAGTCAGTCAAATACGTCATCAAGTACACCATGAAGGGAAGTGATCAAGCATCTTATAGAGTTAACAGGGATGAGATTGTATGCTGTTGACACTCCACAAGCAAAGGAGTTCAGAAGAAATATTAGACAATACAACTGTTTATTTCAACTGACGTCATTCGGTGCCAAGGAAGTGGTGCCACCCGGATGGAATCCTTCAGTGATCATTCACGGCCAGATTCATCATTACATTGGTTCGTTGATGCCTGACCCAGACCAACAAAGTCGATTCTTGCAGATCTATTTTATGGTCCCCCAAGATAGCATTGAATTGCGAATGGGTATACTGCAAAATGCTGGTATTCAAAGGGAAATTGTTGCAATGCTTGAACGCTTGATAAGACAAAACAACCCTTACATTGAAACACTTAAAATGGCAAAGGAAAGAATTCGAGGTTTACCGGAGGCATCAATCATCATAGATCCAAATCACCGGCCAGCTTTGGAACATGAAAGGCGGTTTAACGCAGAAACTGCCAACGAAGTTGCTGTCATAATACCAAAAGATAATGACCCTCAGGCAACATCACGGCACATTGTCTTGAAAGAAAGAGGAGAAGGCCTGCAAACCATTTCAGTGTCTCACAGGTCGTATGATAGTTTTCAATACATCCTTTTCTTTCTACATGGAGATGATAAATGGCATTACCAACTCCAAATGAGAAACCGCAGGAAACTATCAGCAATGCGATATCATGCCTATAGGATCATAAATCGTGATAATGAATTCAATCACATTTTGAGAGGAGGACGACTCTTTCAACAATATGTCGTCGATATGGCAACGAAGATTGAGGCAGAGAGATTGAATTATTTTCGTATGAATCAAGCATCGTTGAGATCAACAACTTTCAAAGGCGTTATGGATGCATTAAACGATAATGATGATTTGGAAAACATCGGAAGGCGCATCATCCTCTCTTCGACATTTGTCAGTGGACCAAGATACATGATGGAACGATGCCAGGACGCCATGATGTACATTCAGAAGTATGGCAATGCTTCATTCTTCATTACGATGACTTGCAATCAGAACTGGAGCTAGTTCCGACAGTCCCTCTTTCACAGTCACAGCCGTGTGATAGACCAGATTTGATTTCAAGAGTATTTGATCTGAAAAGGAAGATATTCATCAAGTACATCACTGGACCAAATGGGCTCTTTGGCAAATGTATAGCTTTTGTCTCCACTGTGGAATATCAGAAGAGAGGCCTGCCTCATTTGCACTGTCTGCTGTGGCTTGACGAAGCAACTAAGCCAAGACCAAATTATTTTGACACATTTGTGCAAGCTGAAATACCAGACCCGCAAGTGGATCCTGAGCTGCATGAATTGGTACTCAAGCACATGATTCATGGACCGTTCTGCAAGCACGCCTCTCCATGTTGGAAGAATGGAACATGCAGTAAGAATTTCCCAAAGCCATTTATCGCGAGCACAAGGTGTGGACATAATTCATATGCTCTATACAGGAGAAGATCTCCAGACATGGGTGGATTTCAGGGATATCAAGCAGGACGGTAGCATCGACCTATCACTTCTGATTGGGTGGTGACCTCTAATGCTGAACTATTGAAATTGTTCAAATGTCACATCAACGTTGAGATATGCTGCTCTATAAAGTCAGTCAAATACGTCATCAAGTGCACCATGAAGGGAAGTGATCAAGCATCTTTTAGAGTTAACAGGGATGACGAAATTTCACAGTACATGACTGGCAGATACATTGGTCCATCAGAAGCAGTGGCATTAATCCTTGGATTTCCGACGCATTAATGACACCCCGCTGTCTTTCGACTCCAGGTACATCTACCAGGACAACAAATAGTTTTTCTCAGAGTCGATGCTGCTGAACACGTGACCAAAGGTCATATGCCGAGAATGACTTTAACTGAATTCATGGCATTGTCTTCTCAAGAGCCATTTCCAAGAACACTCGACTACGCTGATGTTCCCCGATTTTACACATTGAACAAAAAGAGATGGCAAAGAAGGAAGAGAGTGCAAGATCATCCACGTATTTTTGAATCTAACGTTCTGGGACGAGTGTATACCGTGTCTCCAAAATGTGGTGACCTCTACAACTTGAGACTGCTTCTCCATCACATAAAAGGGTCAGTATCGAGAAGAACTCTAAGACGGCACATTTCATGAAGCAAGTGAAAGTCATTGTTTGGGATGAATGTCCAATGATTAGGCGAGAAAGCTTTGAAGCGGTGGACAGAACTCTTCAAGATGTCTGCAGCAACACAAAGCCTTTTGGCGGCATTCTTACCGTTTGTTGTGGCGATTTTCGACAACTCCTTCCTGTGGTGAAAAGGGGAAATGATGCTGATATTGAAAATGCCTGCATCAAGAAATCCTACTTGTGGAGACTTTTCACCAAGTTTCAATTGCACACAAATATGCGATTGACAGAGGGAGAAGGTGACTATTCTCAATTTTTGTTGAAAGTTGGAGAAGACAAGGTTTTAAAGAATGAAGACGATGAAATTGAAATCCCACAAGACATGCTTCTATCAGCAGAAACACTGGAGGATTGTATTGATTTCATCTATCCCACATTTGACAATCCTGCAGAAATATTCTCCAACAATTGTATCTTGGTTCCTCACAACGATACCATGAGAAGCATCAATTCTACATGCATCAAACGCTTCCCTGGAATCGTTAAGGAGTACTTTTCTTTCAATGCTGTCACTGAGGGAACTCATGATACTCACTTCCCAACAGAATTCCTTGATTCACTCGAGCTCTCTGGATTACCACCACACAAATTGGAGTTGAAAAAAGGATCTCCAATCATATTAATGGGAAACTTGGAGCCGCCAAAGCTATGCAATGGAACGAGGATGATTGTGGAAGAGCTACACAATAATCTGATCGTCAAGAATCAACATGGGAGCCTTCAAAGATGACTGTTCTCATTCCTAGGATAGCACTCATTTTGACAGAAGGTGAAGACATTCCCCTTCAGCGGACCCAATTCACCATTCAATCAAGTTTTGCTATGACGATCCATAAAGCACAAGGACAACAATGCAGAAAGTGTTGATCTACCTCGACAAACAGGTATTTCAGCATGGACAACTATATGTGGCTCTTAGCCGAGGAAAGATGAAGGGAAATGTCAACGTTTTCCTGAAGGATGGAACATCGACCAAGAATGTTGTCATTAAAAGCGTGCTTCGTTGAGTGATGACTTCTGAGATAAATTCTCAGATTTTCTTTCTTAAAATTTGACCGCTGAATTTCTCTATATTAAAATTGTCTCTTTTTATCAACAGGAAATAGTCATCAAGAGGCAGTGAGCAGCAGAACACAGGAGACAACAAGAACTTAATAATTCTCATCTTTAACATTTAAATTGTTCTCATATTTTAAGAGTCATTCACATTTTAAACTTTAATAAATCCATTTTAACCTTTGGATGCCTGTGTGTTCTTCATCACAATGGGATCCTAATAGGCAGGAATGGCTGCTCTGTGGGAGAGCCACTAAGTGCATAGGGGGAGGTTGTGGGGAGATGCACTGAATGCGTGAGGGGAGGGGAATGGCAAGGAGCAGAGGGGGGGGGGGGTGAAGGGAGGAGGGGTGACTGAGTGAACTGCCAGGCCAGGCGTGAGTGACTGCACTGCCAGCCCACAAGCCGTGAGTAAGTGAACTGCCAGCCCACGAGCCGTGAGTAAGTGAACTGCCAGCCCAATAATCCATTGAGTCCACCCTCTCCCCCTTCTCTCTCACACAGTCTGTCACCTGTTTTGGGCAGAATTTCTGTCAGTTTCTCAGCTGGCAGGTCTGAGTGACTGTACTGCCAGGCCTCAGTGACTGAGCTGCCAGCCCTAGAATCCATTCGGCCCACAATGTCTATACTAGCCCTCTGGAAGCCAGTACCTTCGGCCCACAACACCCATACTACCGCAACAGAAAGCCCCTCCCCCCACTGGCGAGCAATATTGGAATTGGTGTAGAGGTGGAATATTGCGTTGGGTGACCAGCCCTCCCGTGTGATGCTGGGACCCACTTAGTCTAGTATCTTACTGTTTTTCTTCAACAATAAAAAAACTATTTATAAATGTGTGTTATGAAGATTTATCTTTGGAGAAGCTTTGAGCTTGAAGGACGTGGAAGCTTACATGCGTATCGAAATGACATACTCCTAAAGCCAAGTGCTCTCCAGAGTGGCTAGAGAGACAATGGAGCAATCTCTTGAACGATATAATAATCTGCCGCTACACCTTCCACCCAAATCTCTCCACTAGCTTTACATTTCACGTCATTCAAACATCTTGTCGCTTAAAAAGACCTTTGACTCGTTTTCTCTTGAGTCTCATTTTACTCCTGGTTTCATCTCTAACCATCTGCCAATCAACACCACCCTCCCCCCTCACCACCTCATCCATATTCAACTTTCCCATGCCAGGCTTCCACCACTTTTTCCACGTTCTCTCCCCAACTACAATCAACCTTTTCAGGTTCAGGCCTCTTTTGACCATCCTAATTCCTTGGTTCTCTCTCATTTCCCCATTATACCTCTAATGACTCACTGGGAGTAGCTTCCCATCCCAGACAAATGTTCACTTATTTTCTCTCATCAGACCTTCAACATCCTTTGTTAACCAAGGCTCCCAAAACGTAACCTCTTTGCTTCTTCTGCTAACTGTCACGCTGAGTTTGAACAGTTCTCTCACTATTAAAAACCTCTAATCATCACATGTTTGTTCCCCTCTAGTAACTGCTCCCAGGCAGTCTTTATACCCATCAAATGACCCTAATGCAAAGAGACCTGCCCTATCATTCCTGTACTCCCTCCGGCTCAGGATTCTCGCCCTTCCGTTGATCCCCTATTCCCTCTCCCCGTGTGTGCTGCAGGTCAGGCAATCTGATCCGGTCACATTGTTGGGACATTTATATCTGACGTATTGCTGCAACACACCACCGTCTGTCCTTGTTGTCGAGGCCACTGGATCTCCTCCCTGGTCCGCTCCATCAGCCATGGTGGTGACTGCCGTTCACGCGTCCTGCTGCTCTGTAATAAACAGATTAAAAAACGGTATTAGACAACAATTCAAAGGAGCAGGACAACACTTTCAGCAGATGACATCACACGCTGTCAAGCGTGTAGGAAAGATGTTTGGTTAAATCGCAGGTCGACACAAAATGCTGGAGTAACTCAGAGGGACAGGCAGCATCTCTGGAGAGAAGGTTTTTTTTAAAATTGGTGACATTTCGGCTCAAGACCCTTCTTCAGACTGATTCAGTCCCTTGTCTTATCAATAAATCAAACCCCCAAAATAATGGAACAAATATACGCTGGAGACAGCGCTAATGGCAAAGTACCTTTCCAGGAAATAAGATGGGAGAACACGTAGTCTGGGTAGAACTGGAAATTAGATTTATTTGGAACAATAAATGAACATATTAGGAGCAGGAATATGACACGGCTTATATTGTTTATTATTGTATTATATTGTATATTATTGTATTATATTGTATAATATGGTATTATACTGTATTATGTATTATATTGTATATTATTGTATTATATTGTATATTGTATAATATTGTCTTATATTGTATATGTTTGTATTATATTGTCTTATATTGTATAATATTGTATTATTATTATATTGTTTAATATTGTATAATATTGTATAATATTGGCGCCATCCTGTATGGGTATGACTGCCCAGCCTCTTTTTATTTTCACCTCTTTTTATTTATTTTTAGTGAGTTAAAGTGTTTAGGTTTAGTCTTTTTTATGTGGGGGATGGAAGGGGGAAAACTGTATTTCTCAGTCCCTACCTGGTCGGGGGCGGCTTTCCTTCGAGCAGCAACATCGACCCGTCCTCGCGGCCTTCCATTGGGTCTGGAGTGGCGTTTCCAGAGGGGACCGGCCAGAACCACGGCTTCGGCACAGCGCTGGAGCGCTATCGCGGAGCGGGCGATGCCTTGCCCGGGACGCCGCGCTGGAGCTCCGGACTGCTGGGTCCGCCGATGAACATCGTGGAGCTGCGGGACTATGGAGCGGCCAGCCGCGGGCGACGACGCTGACTTTAACATCGGGAGCCTGGGATCTCTCGCCGAGATCACCAGTGGTGGAGCTCCGTCCAGCGCTGCCTGTTGGCTTCGGAAGGCACGGTCTCCAGGAAGGATGCGGCCATTCCAGGCATCCCAAGGGTTCTCCCGACGCCGGAGCACCATCACCCGGCGAGAAGGGCCTGTAACATCGGCACCCGTAGCGGCGACTGCGGAGGCCTCAATAGGCCCGACTATGGGTGGACAAGGGGATGGGGACTGGACTTTGTGCCTTCCCTCACAGTGGGAACCATTGTGGGGGGGATGTTTTTATGTTTACATTTTTTTATTATTGTTATGTTTGTATTCTTTTTAATGTGCTGCAATGGCAACTTGAATTTCACTACACCAATTGGTGTATGTGACAATAAATGAACCTTTGAATGTTGTATAATATCGTATAATATAATATAATATATTATTGTATTATATTGTATAATATATTGTCTTATTGTATAATATTGTTCCCCTGAAGATCCCTGGGCGCTGGCTGCCCGTCCAGCCCAGCATGGCATCGGGGTGAAGCCTCGGCCGGTCGAGAGTTGACGGTCCGCGACGGATTCCCCGGCATCTTCCAGCCTCCGCCGAGGGCGCGGCACCGCAGCCGGTCTCCATGGACACCGGCGACGGTGGGTGGAGTCCTGACCCTACCTGCAGTGGTGGGGCGAGGGAGGCATCTTGAATCGATCGCCTTTGAAGGCCACCTCAGCCGCCGGGGCCGACTGCCACATAGACGGCAGGACTACAAAAATGGCCGCCTGAGCCGCCACAGCTCAACCGCCACAAAATGCACGCCTTGTACTAAAGAATGGCCGCCGATGGACTACAAAAATGGGCGATGCCATCTTAACTAATGGCAGTCTCCCATTGAAGTCAATAGGAGTGAAGCCATAGACGCACATCTTATCTGCATTTTGTCATTGAATGTGTTGGTGGAGATTCATGCTGCACATCCATCACAACTCAGTCTGAAGAAGGGTTTCAGCCCGAAACGTTGCCTATTTCCTTCGCTCCATAGATGCTGCCGCAACTGCTGAGTTTCTCCAGCACTTTTGTCTACCTTCGATTTTCCAGCATCTGCAGTTCCTTCTTGAACGCACATCTTAACTACTGGCAGTATCCCATTGAATTCAATAGGAGTGAAGCAATAGGCGGCTATCTTAAGTACTGGCAGTCTCCCATTGAAGTAAATGCGAGTGAAGTGACAGGCGGCCATCTTAACTACTGGCAGCCTCCCATTGAAGTCAATGGGAGTGAAGCCAAATGCGACCATCTTAAGTACTGGCAGTCGGGGCTGGCGGGGAGACTCCGGGCCGGGGAGCGAGGACAGCAGATTGACATCTATCCATCGGTGAGTGTTTTGTCCGCCTCTCCCCAGTGGACGGCTCTAATCTTGGGGAGAGACGGGTTAAATTCCCCCATTGAATTAGATTTGTTGTTGTCTGTCAGCAGCACATTGAATTTATTGTTGTGAGTAAATGTGTCCCAGTGATAGTTTGAAGCAGAAAAGTCATGTTGAGCAACAGCTGCTGCGTTTTGTCATTGGATGTGTTGGTGTAGATTCATGTTGCACATCCATCACACACACTTGTATAACGTTGCTACCAACACTTGATGTGTTGAATGAGCTGAGCAGTCTGCTGGAGTCAAAGTAAATGTCCCAGTTTGTTTTACACTAACTAAATGGCTCAATGTTCAGGGAACTATTTCATAATGAAATCGTCAGCTTGTTATTTCCTGTTTCAGATATTTTTGCTGATAAAACTTTCTCAATTGCCGCAGCAAAGGCCTTTCTGTAAGGAGAGTTGCACATTTTTCTCGCCCTCTAGTCAAGTCAAGAGAGTTTATTGTCATGTGTCCCAGATAGGACAATGAAATTCTTGCTTGCTGCAACACAACAGAATATTGTAAGCATAAGTACAGAACAGATCAGAGTGTCCATATACCATAGAATACACACATAAATAAACAGATAAAGTGCAATAGGCTGCGTTTTGTCATTGGAAGTGTTGGTGGAGATTCATGTTGCACAAGGACACAGATCTATACATTTGTAAAGTAAATGTTGGAGTTTGTTTCAGTTACAAAATGGCCCAACGTTGACGGTAATTATTTATAATGAAATTGGGGCATCAGATGTTGAACCTGTTATTCCCGTTTACATTTATTTTTGGCCAGCAACTTGCTGTGTTGCCGGAGTAAAGGAGTGTTGCTCGTTTTTATCACCCTCTGGTCACAGCGGAGAGAGTGATCCCAGGAGACGGTGCAGCAGAATGGTAGTAAGAGGAAAATGTACTTTGAGGACTTGTCGCATGGAAGGCATTTTGTACATATTTGAATAATGAAATGAGAATTAACGAGTTGGGACTGTCGGGTATAGATACATAGAAAATAGGTGCAGGAGTAGGCCATTCGGCCCTTCGAGCCTGCACCGCCATTCAATATGATCATGGCTGATCATCCAACTCAGTATCCCGTACCTGCCTTCTCTCCATACCCCCTGATCCCTTTAGCCACAAGGGCCACATCTAACTCCCTCTTAAATATAGCCAATGAACTGGCCTCAACTACCCTCTGTGGCAGAGAGTTCCAGAGATTCACCACTCTCTGTGTGAAAAAGTTTTTCCTCATCTCGGTCTTAAAGGATTTCCCCCTTATCCTTAAGCTGTGACCCCTTGTCCTGGACTTCCCCAACATCGGGAACTATCTTCCTGCATCTAGCCTGTCCAACCCCATAAGAATTTTGTACGATTCTATAAGATCCCCTCTAAATCTCCTAAATTCTAGCGAGTATAAGCCAAGTCTATCCAGTCTTTCATATGAAAGTCCTGACATCCCAGGAATCAGTCTGGTGAACCTGAGTGGAAGTATGGCATTTGCACAAATCTATTGACCAGGATTTTTACAACTTTTTTGGGGCATGGAAATTTAAAGAAACATTGCCATTCCAGAAGATCTGAGGAATAAGATAAAATGCTGCCATGCTGGAAGCACACAGCAGATTGAGCTCCATTTGATTACAGTCCCAGTTCTGACAATGGATCATCCACCATTGCACTTTCCACTGTTTTCAGTATTTACTATTATAATCAATAAAGTAAATGCACTTTGTCTTTATTACACTGTAGGAAAAATGTGCTCGGCCCGATCCCACACAGCGGTAAGATAACCAAATATTTTTGATTTAGATGCTAGAGGTTGTTTAAAGGTAGGGAGAGATCATCTGTCCACAGCTGGGATAGTTAAGGACCAGAAGTAGTACCATTTAATGGAGAATTGTATCATTCAGCTATGATAATAAAGAATGTCTGCAAGATAGTAAAGGATAATCCCTGTTTGTTGAGGATGAATCAGTTGGAGAGCTGAGTGCTGAGGAACAGATGTTTGGTCAACAGTTCAGTAGTTCAATATGTAACTGCACAGTGAAATTCTTTTAGCACATGTAGGCATCGCCATTTTCAAGGTCCAAATTCGGTCCGCCAGCGAGCTCGATGTCCTGGTGCAGTTCCTGTGAACTGACCTCCCTCTCCTCACCCATCTTTGTGGCCACCTACCGGGTGACTCCACCTACCGTGAAGGCGCTGTGGGCATGAGCCCAGTTCACCCTCCTATTGGGCCACTCCTAGCGCTTGACATCTCCAGCTCTCTCCCGGTAAAGCCGCCCAATGAACCTTTTAGGCGGGTTTGGGCAGCGTCCTGTAGAGATATGACAGATGATTCTCCAGTGAAATGGGACTGGTGGTGAGACTGCAGTCGGATAACTGACATCATGGAGACCCAGCAGAGTCCAGGCCTGGGATATAATCCTTCTATTCCGGAATGGGAACTCCAGGGATGTGGTGGAATGTGCCATGGGAGCAGTGGGGACTACAGTTTCCAGCAGAGTTGGGACGTTTGCAGTTGGCCCATGAAATGGTTTATTCCCCGTTCCAGTTAGTGGGAAATTTGGCAATGGGTAACATGGTGGTGTGGAAGCCTTGGTCCTGGATGGCAGGGTTGTGGTAAGAATAGGGCCAGCAGAGTGTGACAATAATTCCCCATCAGTGGGTATTTTCCCCTTTCTCTGTGAGTTGAAGCCTCCAAACAGGCGAGGTGTGGATGTTGAGGATTGACCGTGTTTGGTCTGGAAGAGCGATACGGAGATCAGGAGTTTTGAAATCTGCAGGGATCTGGTACATAGATACATAGATACATAGAAAATAGGTGCAGGAGTAGGCCATTCGGCCCTTCGAGCCTGCACCGCCATTCAATATGATCATGGCTGATCATCCAACTCAGTATCCCTTACCTGCCTTCTCTCAATACCCCCTGATCCCCTTAGCCACAAGGGCCACATCTAACTCCCTCTTAAATATAGCCAATGAACTGGCCTCAACTACCCTCTGTGGCAGAGAGTTCCAGAGATTCACCACTCTCTGTGTGAAAAACTTTTTCCTCACCTCGGTCTTAAAGGATTTCCCCCTTATCCTTAAGCTGTGACCCCTTGTCCTGGACTTCCCCAACATCGGGAATAATCTTCCTGCATCTAGCCTGTCCAACCCCATAAGAATTTTGTACGTTTCTATAAGATCCCCTCTCAATCTCCTAAATTCTAGCGAGTATAAGCCAAGTCTAACTAGTCTTTCTTCATATGAAAGTCCTGACATCCCAGGAATCAGTCTGGTGAACCTTCTCTGCACTCCCTCTATGGCTATAATGTCCTTCCTCAGATTTGGAGACCAAAACAGTACGCAATACTCCAGGTGTGGTCTCACCAAGACCCTGTACAACTGCAGTAGAACCTCCCTGCTCCTATACTCAAATCCTCTTGCTATGAAGGCCAACATACCATTCGCTTTCTTCACTGCCTGCTGCACCTGCATGCCTACTTTCAATGACTGGTGTACCATGACACCCAGGTCTCGCTGCACCTCCCCATTTCCTAATCGGCCACCATTTAGATAATAGTCTGCCTTCCCGTTTTTGCCACCAAAGTGGATAACCTCACATTTATCCACATTATACTGCATCTGCCAAACATTTGCCCACTCACCCAGCCTATCCAAGTCACCTTGCAGTCTCCTAGCATCCTCCTCACAGCTAACACTGCCCCCCAGCTTAGTGTCATCCGCAAACTTGGAGATGTTGCTTTCAATTCCCTCGTCCAGATCATTAATATAAATTGTAAATAGCTGGGGTCCCAGCACTGAGCCTTGCGGTACCCCACTAGTCACTGCCTGCCATTGTGAAAAGGACCCGTTTACTCCTACTCTTTGCTTCCTGTTTGCCAGCCAGTTCTCTATCCACATCAATACTGAACCCCCAATACCGTGTGATTTAAGTTTGTATCCTAATCTCTTATGTGGTACCTTGTCGAAAGCCTTCTGAAAGTCCAGATACAACACATCCACTGGTTCTCCCCTATCCACTCTACTAGTTACATCCTCGAAAAATTCTATAAGATTCGTCAGACACGATTTACCTTTCGTAAATCCATGCTGACTTTGTCCAATGATTTCACCACTCTCCAAATGTGCTGCTATCCCATCTTTAATAACTGACCCTAGCAGTTTCCCCACTACCGATGTAGTGTACACATGATGAATAGCTGCCTTGGATAAATCAGACAAAGTCTTATGGATGACAGGGCAAATATGAAGAGCTAAGTGGTCTACTCCTGCTTTTATTGTTTGCTAATTTGCTGGGGTATACCATCTTGTTTGGATGGGGTGTTTTCCACATCTCCGCTGCACTGTAATGCTGTTTGTTGGTTCACAAGGCAATGTCTTCCTTCACATTCAATTGTCACCTGATGGTTCTATTAATATTGTTTATTTTAGTGATACAGAGTTTGGGAATGCCTGTCGACATCATGGCTGAAGGTGGTGACTGGGGAAGTGATTCTGTGGCCTCTACATCAAAGGAACAAAAAGGTTTGTGAACCTTCTGTGACATATATATGATGCCCTGACAGTGCGTGTGCACCTGATATAAATCCAATTCATTATTATTACTATCCATTTACAGTTCGAATTGACATCCTACAATGTTGTGACAGAGCACCTGCCTCAGGCAGTGTGTCCCAGACGGCAGCCATCACTGCTCAAAGATTCTTCCTGAAAGATCATCCTCTGAACCTCAAGGTCCCCGCATTAAATCGATGCCCCCTGGTGTTAGCCATCTCTACTATGGAGAAAACTATTTTGCCATTGACCCTATTTTTCTCATAGTATTCTGTACTTCTTGATCACCTCCTGCCCGCCCCAGCTTCGAGGAAGACGACTTAAATCACTCCAGTCTGCTGATAATTTAAATATTAATTTCTGAGCAATATCCTGATGAATCTCCTCTGCATCGTCTCCAGTTCTTAGACATCCTTCCCACAGTATGGAGATCAGAACTGCACACACTCCTCCAACTTAAGGCTTAATTAGCTCCCTATAAATTTGTATCAAGGCCTCCCTGCACTTGCATTCAATGCTGCAGCTAATAACAAGAGAAAGAGAGGAGGGAGAGAGAGAGAGAGAGACAGGAGGGGGGAGAGAGAGAGGAGGGGGAGAGAGAGGAGGGGGGGGAGAGAGAGAGGTGCGAGAGAAAAACGAGGGAAGAGGGAGAGAGAGAGAGAGAGAGAGAGGAGAGGAGTGGAGCGGGGCGGCAGCTTGCTGGGACCCGAGCGAGGTCCGGAGCGATCTGAGGACTGTCAAATGCAGCGGAGGGCCAGCCGATCGTGGCTTCCGCGAGGGGAAGCCCACCCAACAGCATGACAGACAAATGGGCGGGGGAGACGGAGAGGAGGTCGTCCCCTCTGACGGCCGTCACGGCCACTTTCCCACCCCACTTGTCCGCGCTCGCGCTGTGATAACGACCGCCACCGCCATGTTGTAGAATTTCAAGGAGCCCAGCGGAACCCGCAGCATGACTTGAGCACGTGTTTAGCGGCTTCAATCCAGAGCCGTGGGGGGGTGGGAAGGGGAGGGTGGCTGGGCCATGTAACTCCGAGCTCGTGGAATCGAGTGGCCAGCCGGCTGCGTGTTGAAACCTCTGCGCAGCTAGCCGCGAGGAGCAGAGGCATTGTGACGTCATCCAGCTCGCTTCAGCACGTTAGATTTTCACTATTTGCAACACTCACCCACACTGTCCCCACCTTCCTGAACTCTCTCTGCACCCTCTCTACTCTTCTGTTCCTGCTCTGTACCCTCCATGCCCCAGCCCTGCCCACCTGAACCCTCTCTGCACCCTCCATTCTCATGAACCCTCTCTGCACCCTCCACACCCCATCGAATAGTGAAAGGCCTGGATAGAGTGGATATGGAGAGGATGTTCTCACCAGTGGGAGAGTCTAGGACCAGAGGGCACAGTTTCAGAATAAGACATACCTTAAGAATAGAGATGATGAGCAATTTCTTGAGGCAGAGGATGGTGAATCTGTGGAGCCGAAGTCTGGATATTTTTAAGGCGGAGCTTTAATCAGATTCTTGATTGGTGCATGTGTCAAGCTTGTGGAGAGAAGGCAGGAGAATGAGGTTGAGAGAACGGCTGAACTAAAGGGCTCTGTTCCAAAATAAGGACATCAACAAATGTAGCTCACTCTGTTTATTTTTCTTCAATTGCGTTTCCGGCAGAGATTCATGTTTTTGTTTTGTTTCACTTACTAATTGTATGTTTTTACAAACTATTCTTCCAAGGCTGATGGTGAATTTGATTATGTTGAAGGCACAATTGCATATGTTGTTTATAAGAAATGAGGCAGCCATGTGAGCCGTTAGGAAAGAGGTTATGATCAGATCAACCGTGTTCTTATTGAATGGTGGGTTATCCTTGTTAGGCCGAGGAGCCAACTTCTCTCAGGGATGACAACTCTCATGCTTTGAGCGTGAGAATAACGCATTTGGGCAAATTCTCACGCTCTCACCCTGATCACAAATTTCTCATGCTCTGTCGTTAGAAATTCTGTGATCAACGAAAAATTCAAAACTCACATCAACTGCATGCGCCGCGGGTGTTGGAGAGCCGGGGCTGATGGAGGGGTGGAAGCAGCGGGCGGGGTCAGATGCAGGGAGCCGGGGCTGGCAAGTATTTGCGGGGCTGGCGAGTGTTTGCGGGGCTGGCGAGTGTTGGCCGGGCTGGCGAGTGTTTGCGGGGCTGGCGAGTGTGTGCGGGGCTGGCGAGTCGCTCGCTGCAGCTCCGGCCATGGAGCAGCCTCAGTGCAAGCGTCCCGGGCCGTCGGAGGCGTCGGAAGCGTTGCGCCGCTGCCGTGAGAGTCTCTGTTCCGAAGGGACAGAGACTCTCAAAAGGAGGGGGGGAGAGAGAGGGAAAGGAGACAGTGGGGAGATAGAGAGAGGGAGGGAGAGGGGAGGGAGAGGGGAGAAGAGGGGGGAGAGTGAGGTGGGAGAGAGGGGGAAGAGAGAGAGGGGGATAGAGGGAGGGGGAGAGTGAGAAGGGGAGAGAGAAATGGGGGAAAGAGGGAGAGAGGGGGGCAAAGAGAAAGAGGAGATAGAGACAGAGGAGAAAGAGAGGGGAGAGAGAGGGGAGAGAGAGGAAGGGGGAGAGTGAGGTGGGAGGGAGAAATGGGGGAGAGATGGGAGAGAGATTGGGGAGAGATGGGGGGAGAGAGGAGGAGAGGGAGAGGGGGAGAGAGAGGGGAGAGAGTGTGTGGAGAGAGAGCGAGGGGGAGGGAGAGAGAGGGAGATAGAAAAGGAGGGAGAAAGCGTGGGGGGGGAGAGAGAGAGAGGGGGAAGAGTGGGGGAGAGAGGAGAGAGTGAGAGGGGGGAGAGAGAGGGAGAGAGAGTTTGGGGAAAGAGGGGAGAGAAAGGAGAGAGGGTGAGGTGAGGGTGGAGAGAGAGAGAAGAGAGGAGGCGAGAGAGAGGGGGGAGAGTGAGGTGCGAGGGAGAGAGGGGGAAGGGAGAGAGGAGAGAGGAAGCGAGAGAGAGGGGGGAGTGAGGTGAGGGGAGAGAGGGGGAAGAGAGAGGGAGAGGGGGAGAAAGAGGGGGGAGAGAGATGGGGAGGGAGAATTGAGAGAGAGCGGAAGAGAGGAGAGAGAGGGGGAGAGAGAAGAGAGGGAAGGGGAGAGAGGGGGGAGACGGGGAGAGAGATGGGTGAGAGGAGAGAGAGGGAGAGGCAGAGGGAGAGAGAGCAGAGAGAGAGAGGGAGGGGAGATGGTGAGAGAGAGGAGGTGAGAGAGCGGAAGAGGGGGGAGAGTGAGGTGGGAGAGAGAGGGGAGGGAGAGAGAGGGGGAGAGAGAGTGGGGGAGAGAGAGGGGAGAGATAGAGGTGTGAGAGAGAGGGGAAGAGAGAGGGGGAGAGAGAGAGGGGGGAGATAGGGGTATATAGAGGCAGGGCTGCCAACTCCCATGCATTGAGCGTGGGAATCACGAATTTTGCCAAATTCTCTCGATGATCACAAATTTCTCACGCTCTGCCGTGGGAAATTCTGTGTTCAACGAAAATTTCAAAACTAATATCAACTGCATGGGCCACGGGAGTTGGAAGCAGAAGCAGCGGCGGGGACAGATGCGGACGGGGAGCGGGGATCGTGAGTGTTTGCTGGGCTGGCGAGTGTTTGCTGGGCTGGCGAGTCGCTCACTGCAACTCCGGCCATGGAGCAGCCTCAGTGCAAGAGTACCGGTCCGTCGGAGGCGTTGGAAGCGTTGCGCCGCTGCCGTTAGAGTCTCTGTGCCAAATTCGCCCAGGTGACCAGCATGTATCAGGCTGCGGCTCGGTGCCTCCTGGAGGACAACCAATGGCTGCTGGAAGTAAGTACCAAGCACTAGGTAGAAACGGTGGAAGATAGTGGACTTCAAATGGGAGTGGTTGGAGAAAGCACCCTGCTTGCCTGCTAGATTTTCACTTACTGTAACTGCAGGAAAAATGTTCCCAATGTTGGGGGAGTTCAGAACTAGGGGTCACAGTTTAAGAATAAAGGGTAGGCCAGTTAGGACTGAGATGAAGACAAATTTTCTTCACGCAGAGAGTTGTGAATCTGTGGAATTCTCTGCCACAGAAGGCAGTGCAGGCCAATTCACTGGATGTTTTTAAGAGAGAGTTACATTTAGTTCTTGGGGCTAATGAAATCAAGGGATATGGGGAAAAAACTCGGAAAGAGGTACTGATTTTAGATGAATAGCCATGAGCATATTGAATGGCAGTGCTGGCTCGAAGGGCCGAATGGCCTATTCCTTCACCTACTTTCTATGTTTCTATGCTTGAGTATATGACAATGCATGGTGGAGGTATAATGTAGTCATAGAGTGATACAGTGTGAAAGCAGGCCCTTCGGCGCAACTTGCCCACACCCGCCAACATGTCCCAGCTACGCTACCTGCTTTTCGTCCATACCTCCAAACCTGCCCTATCCATGTATCAGTCTAACTGTTTCTTAAATGTTAGGATGGTCCCTGCCTCAACTACTTCATCTGGCAGCTTGTTCCATACACCCACCACCCTTTGTGTGGAAAAGGTTACCCCTTAAAATGTTACCTCTTAAAAATATTTCATACAAAAAACATTGAAATCATACTTCTACAATGCGCTAAAACATGATTTTAATACATCAAATTTCAAAAAGTCTCAACCCTGGGAGGGGGGACACCCCACTTCCACACCCACTCCCCACTCGATTGCTCCACTCCCTCACCGGGTACCCCCAAAGCCAGTGATCAGTGATCGCTCTGCCTCCCCACTTTCAAAAATGCTCCGCGGTCCCTGGTTCAGACGGAGAACACTGCCAGATGTGAGCCGGGAACTGAAGCCAGTTGTCCATGATGTCTAGATCCCAATGCTCAGCTCTTCATGTTTCGGAGTTGGCTAATGTTATTGATTTGTAAATAGCCTGATTTGGAATTAGTTGACAAAACCTTATTTTATGCATCTGGAATATCCAGGGGGATGGGATAAGTGTAATATTAAAATGACATGCAAGGTGTCAGGTTGTCTGTCACAACTTACAGCCCCGATAACCTATTATTTCTTTCAGTTAAATATTGGGAAGGTAGCACTATTGTCATTTGCCACTCAACTATTATGTTTGTTTACCTCACTGAATATTTCTAACCACACCCCCCCTAAATTCCTTTGACAGGTTGAATAGAAATGTCCCCAATCTCGTTGTTTTATTAATTGAACACGTAGATGAACATCCTCAAGGAGTGTAATCAGATGGAAACTGATTCAGATGCGATATTTAAGAGCTTTTTCAAAGAAGGGGTATATTTTAAAGGAGTGACAGAAATACTTGCAGGGGAATTTGTGAGGAGATTATTATTAGTCTTTAGTTTCAGCTTGAACCAGGACATCTAAAGATTCAAAGTTTAATATATTAATCGTACTGATACTGACCCCAACCAACCACTTAATGAATATCATCCATTCCGGAGGTTTGACTTTTATGATGCCATTTAAACTTCACTTGGATTTCAATCACTTCAGTGTAAAAGTAATTGGGAATGGGGAGCTTTGGAACTAATATTTGCCCTTGGTTCATATTAACTGTAATATAATAATGTATGCATGTTGGTAGGTGCAATCAAAACAAAGATCTTTTTATCATTGTTGTGGTATGAATACCATAGAAAATATTATGTACTCTCAAGATCACATTTACGAGAATAATATTGCTTAAAGATATAGTTATTGGACTTTGCATTTCGGAAAAGTCACAGCTGAGAGGAAGACAGCAAAATACTGAAAATATTGGGGGTGAAAATGACTTCAGGACAGTTTGTTAGGAAAATGAAAGATATGGTAACTGAATACTTATACAGCTGAGTGAGTATAATTTTATGGATGATAAATTGTGTTCAACCAATTGATGATTTCTTTGACAAAGTAACTAGCATGTTAGATAACAAGGAAGCCAATGGATGTAGCAAATTTTGTGATGGATAATTTGGTCTGTGAAGTGCCCCATAAAAGATTACTGCATTAGATAAGCACCTGTGGACCTGAACGTAATAGGTTAAGTCCAGGGGGTGAGATATGGGGCTTTATGTGAGGGCCAGATATATTGTCAGTGCAGAGGGGATAGGAGCAAGGCCAGGTGTGCATCCAGAGTCAAGGTCTAGAATAGTACTAGGTATGCAGTCAAAGCTGGGACCAGGGGAGTGTTCAGCACTGGGAACCTAAGCAGGTAAGCAGCTATGATCAGGGTAGAATAGTGGGGGGGGGGGCAGGTGTAAGGCTGGACTCAGGGTCAGGAATGAGTGAAGGTATGCAACTGGAGTCGGTGTCAGGAGTAGTACCCGGTGTGCAGTGAGACCCAGATTGGTCAACATGGGCCG
>JAXLNO010000326.1:0-51638 GCA_038087875.1 Malacoraja senta | reverse complement strand
GTACAGGACTGATGGGCCGAAGGGGACACACAAAAAATCTGAGTGAAATCTCTGTGAAAGGCACTCTTTTTCTGGACTTTTCCTGGCCGGGCACGGGCCTTTTGGGCCAAAATGCTCCTCCTGGGCGAATACGGTATTTGGGGGCAAAAGGGACATGTTTCTCAGCTAATAGGGGCCTTGTGGGCCGAAATGAGTGCTTTCAGGCAGGCCAAACAACTCATTTCATTTCCATTGCAGTTCAAGGCACAGGGCAGGCGACAGAGCGAGAGAGCGAGAGAGCGAGAGAGAGAGAAAAAGGGGGGAGAGAGGGAGAGGGGGAGAAAGAGTTTGATTTAGCTTTTAGTTGGTTTATTATAGTTTAGCTGAAAAGTTTAGTTTATAAAGAGAGAGAGAGGGGTGAGAGAGAGGGGTGAGGGAGAGGGGAGAGAGGAGGAGAGGGAGGGGGGAGGAGGGAGGGAGAGAGAGAGGGAGAGGGAGAAAGAGTGACAGTTATTAGTTTAGTTTATTATAGTTTAGCTGACAAGTTTAGTTATATATAGATAGAGGGAGTAAAGAGAGAGAGAGGGGGAGAGAGAGGGGGAAAGAGAGGGGAGAGAGAGAGACAGGGGGAGAGAAGAGGGGGGAAGAGAGAGGGAGAGAGAGAGAGAGGCGGGGAAGAGCAGGGGGTAGAGAGAGGGGAGAGAGTGAGGGAAGAAAGGGGGGGAGAGAGAGGGGGAGAGATGGGGAGAGAGAGGAAAGAGAGAAAGGGTATAGGAGAGAGGGGATGAGATTTAAATGTCTCCAGGGTGAGATTAAGGAGGGATTGAAGGTTGGTCAACAATGGAGGTCGACAACAAAACGGCCACCGTCAGGTTAAGTGCCTTCTCTTTGAATCACTTCCCTCTGAAGGCGACTCCGGACTGTCATGGCCGCTACTGCCAGAAGTAAAAGCTTTTTTTCCACGAGTAGTAGCTCTACTCAATAACCAAAAATCTGTAGCTCTGGTATTTTATTTAATTCACATGTTTAATCGATAATATGTTATTTATTAATGTTTAAGTAAGTATGTAGTTTATTGGCCAAGTAATCACATACAAGGAATTTGCCTTGGTGCTCCGCCACAAGTAACAACATGACATACAGTGACAGTTACGAATGACTCAGAACACACTAAATATTAATAATAATAAAACATTAATGATAAAACACCATTGATCAAGCATGTGAACCAACAAAATACCAGATTTTACTTCGGAGTCACGTGAGTGACTATGTGAAGAACCCGTGCAGCACGCATGCGCGACATGAGCGTTCACGCAGTGCAACAGCGACGAACGGGAGTACAGGCGCTCCCGCTACAAGTTAAAAAGGCAGACCGTCAGGTAAGTACTTACTCTGAGGTCGTAATTGGAAAAAGTTGCTCTACTTTGTGCACTCCAGATCGAGAAAAGCTGGAAAATGAGCAAAGCACGACAAGGAAAAAAGACCGCCCCCCCATTCGACTCCAACAGAACAGGAGCATTCCATCAGTGGGGGGCGTGAGGCGGCACCTGGACCGCACATGCTGGCGGTCCACAATCATGATACCGAGCCGAGCCCAGTACCGCTGGCGCAGCCTGACCAACAGCAGCGGACTGGAGGCAAATCAAAACGGAAAACTAACCGGCCTGTAATCTCTGATGACTCTGACGAGGAAGACTCTCCACCTGAGAGCGGCAGAGGTAGCCGCCTGAGCCGCATGGAAAGGCTCATGGAGCAAATGCTCCAGCGAGACTTGCTTCGGGAGCTGGAGCAGTCTCGGCCAAGGGAGTTCAGGCACTCCCGCACAGTGCCTTACAATGCACTGGCCATCGCTTCCCCCTCAGCCGAGGCAGCGTTGGCGACCAGGGCTGGGCTGGTCAGGAACAGGGGTCACTGGCCGAAGATGTCGGGAGTACGCACGGGGTACAGGACCAGGAAGAGCTGCTGGGTGTGGTGAATCGCTACGTGGCTACACCACGAGCAGGGCGGCCGTTGCAGCCAAACCTGGCGGCCAGCATTGACTACCTGCCCTTAAAACCCCTACAAGAACAGGTAGTCAATGAGGCACTAGAACTCTACTCGCCTCCGAGAACTGCATTTCGCTCAACGTACCGGCCGTTAACTGCCAAATCTGGGGGTACGGAGTATCCGGAACCAGGAACTAAAATTGCAGCGTATCCTCAAGCTCCTTACGTCAGCCATAACATCCTATGCTCGTTCCATGGATGGGGTGGACATGACCACCAACCAGCAAGGCACTCTGGCTCTGCTGAGTAACACCCAATACGAAATAAACAACCTCCGCAAGGAGATAATAAGACCTGCCCTCAATCCCAAATTTGCAGGACTGTGCAAAACACCGGCCTCAGAGCCACAGATCCTGCTATTTGGTAAGGACTTGTCAAAACAAGTAAAAGACCTAGAGGAAGAGTCCAAAGCATTCGGCCTCACGGGGGCAGGCCCCGGAACGAGCAGACACACACAACCCAGACGGCAGTACCCCACCGCGTCCACCAGTCGACGTCAAACTCATGGGACTGGTGAAAGCTCGGGGTCCGCATACCATCCCCGAAAGCCTTTTTTAGGCCAGGGCCCAGAGCGGACCCCATGGAAAATGCGCCACCCCCAACCAGCAGTACATCCAGCAGCACAATGACGGATGAAGAAACCGAAGAAAGGAACACTCCCATAACTATGGAGGTAGGTGGGTCTGGTTCCTACCAGCATATAAAAAGTGGGGGAACTGTACAAACAGGGGGGAGATTACACCTGTTCATGGAAGCATGGAGGTCTATCACGAATGATAGTTAGATACTTAACAGTATTCGTGGATACAAAATAGAATTAATTCAAGAAAATATGCCACCAGTTCAGCATGCACCCCAAAGGGTCTTTACCCTCACAGTTAAAGTAAAACTAGAGGGTCAAGCAGAACTGGTGAGGTTACTTACAAAGGGTATCATTGAGAAATCCAAACATGAACCTTTGGAATTTGTCTCAAATATATTTACCAAAAACAAAAAAGATGGTGGATGTCGCATCATCATTGACTTAACCTCACTAAATACCTTTGTTAAGTATATACATTTCAAAATGGAAACATTTGTAACTGATTTCCAAAGGATACTTTATGGCAAGCATCGATTTAAAAGATGCCTACTATTCAGTACCCATTCAAAAGGATCATCGCAGATACCTGAAATTTACCTGGATGGGGCAACTATGGCAGTTTAAAGCGTTGCCTAATGGGCTAACATCAGCCCTAAGACTATTTACCAAGATATTAAAACCAGCCTTGGCAACATAAAGAAAACAGAAACATATTGTCATGGCATATCTTGATGATATTCTAATAGTAGGCAAAACCATGGAATTGCCTAAATCAGCTGTATTAGCTACCAAACAATTGTTTGAAACCCTGGGATTTGTCTTGCATCCAGATAAATCTAAGTTGATGCCATCCACAACTATGGACTATCTGGGATTCACAATTAACTCAGTCCACATGTCAGTAACATTGCCAAAAGATAAAGCAGCAGAATTGGCACAGACGTGTAACAATTTAATGGTTAGCGATCGACGAACCATCTGACAAGTGGCAAGAGTAATTGGCAAAATAGTAGCAGCATTTCCAGCTACACAATTTGGACCTCTGCACTATCAAAACCTACAAAGGGCAAAGGTGCAGGCGTTAAAACGACATGCAGGTCACTTTGACCGAACTATGAAATTACCCATTGAAGCAATATCATAGTTACAATGGTGGATAGAGCACATTTGGCATAGTTCCAGCCCTATCATCATCAATAACCCAACGTTAACTATACAAACAGATGCCAGTGCTCAAGGCTGGGGAGCAACTAATACCATATCCAGCACAGGTGGTAGCTGGACTAACCTAGAATCATCTTTACTACAGACACTGGGCATAAATTATTTGGAAATGTTGGGTGCGTTTTATGGTTTAAAAGCATATTCTACGAATATGCACCACTTGCATGTTCGTTTACAGATTGATAATACCACGGTGGTGGCCTATATTAACCATATGGGCGGAATAAAATCGATATCATGTGACAATTTGGTCAACATAATCTGGCAATGGTGTGTCAATAGACATATTTGGCTATCAGCAACATACCTACCAGGTAAGCTAAAAACAGTGGCAGACACCAGGTCACGCAAATTGAATGATAACACCGAATGGATGTTAAATCCTAAAGCATTTGCTAAAATTACAAAGCAATATGGCACACCAGATATCGATCTCTTTGCATCCAGACTAAATCACCAGGTACCAATGTATGTCGCTTGGGAACCAGACCCCGAGGCAGCAGCGATAGATGCATTCGCGCTGGACTGGGGAAACTATTTATTTTATGCCTTTCCCACCTTCTGCGTCATCAGTCGGGTACTACTCAAAATACAGATGGACTCTCCTTCAGGTATTTTGATAGTACCCGACTGGCCTACACAGCCATGGTTCCCAGTGGTCCTCGACATGGTCATCGAAACTCCTATGAAGTGCTCTGTCAGCCTGCTTAAAACAGGCACCAGGACAACGGGCCATAGGGTCTCATCCGCTGGTGATCTAACTCACGAGAGGTATATTAAACTCCAACCCCCCTAGACCTAAGTACACGCAAATCTGGGATGTCAGTGTGGTCCTGACATACCTAAGGGGATGGTCACCAGCCAGGTCTCTCACCCTGGAACAGCTAACCCTGAAAACGGTCATGCTGATGGCACTAGTCTCAGCACAAAGAGTCCAGTCCCTCCACTTACTGCGAATGGACAACATGGTTATAACACCAGACTGTGTCTCATTCACTATTCAGGAGCTGGTAAAGCAGAGCAGGCCAGGAACTTCAGGCCTAGTTATGGATTTCCGGGCATACCAACCTGACCCACGGTTATGTGTCATGACTCACTTACTCACTTACATCAACACAACAAGAGATTCCCGAGGGAGAGATAAAACCTTATGGGTCAGCCACAAGAAACCTCATGGTCGGGTGTCGAGCCAAACTATCTCAAGATGGCTCAAGCAGGTACTGGGAGCTCCTGGAGTAGATACTGACGTATATACATCTCACTCCACCAGGGCAGCATCCACATCGGCGGCTAAAAGGATCGACGTGCCACTGGACCACATCCTGGCTACAGCGGGGTGGTCCATGGAGAAAACGTTCCAAACGTTCTACAACAAGCCGCTAGCAGAACCTGTATTATTTGCAGACAGTTTTAGAATCTGCAAATAGATAATTTAAGCCCGGGGGAGCATTTTTCTTTTGTTATTGTTTAATAAATACCATTATTGTTTTACAAACAGATTCATGGTTGATTACGATAACATACTTCCTCCCTTGAATGACTTCGGCAGCGAGTGAAATATGAACTGTTACACGGTTTGAAATCACAGAGCTTTAAAATCTTCACGTAGTCACTCACGTGACTCCGAAGTAAAATAGTAAGATTAAACGAGAACTTACCAGTCTGAAGTTTGATCTTTATTTTATGAGGAGTTACGTTGGTGATTACGTGAAGAAGACCCGTCAGGGCGCATGCGCGTCAATCTTCAAAGCAGCGGTATGAAATCACAGACAACACCATAATTGAAGTAACATATTAAGATGATCAACATGAGAACTACCATTATGACCTTTTTTCTATGAGAGAGGGTTGGGCGTGCCGGGCACGTAATCACCAACGTAACTCCTCATAAAATAAAGATCAAACTTCAAACTGGTAAGTTCTCGTTTAATCTTACTATTTTACTTCGGAGTCACGTGAGTGACTACGTGAAGATTTTAAAGCTCTGTGATTTTTATGCCGCAGATCAAAATCCCGGCTTCTCACTGCATCGATTGACTCTGAGTATCATCAATAATGCTGTAAACATGACATTGCATATCATGCAAAAACAAAACAGTTTTATTTTTGGTCATAAAACAACCAATAAACCCTCTTAATGTAGGGGCAACAAACGAAACAGAATGAAACAGTATTGAAAACAGACTTTAAACAATAGCAACAGCACTCAATATTGAGTTGGCAAACAGCCCTCCATCGGCAATCGGCCGATGGTAGTATTGCTGAAACACAAGTTCATTTTTCCAACCTGCGGCTTTTAATATATGGTCGATGGGAACGTCCATCGCCCTGGCCGCGGATGTTGCTACTGCGCTAGTGGAATGAGATGTAAACACACAAATGTTAATTCCTGCCTGAACCAACTCTTGCTTTAACCACCTTGAGATAGTCTGAACTGCCACTCTTTTATGTTGGCTTCTTGTAACTGACAAATAATCCTGTTTCTTCTTGTCTTAAAGCCCTTGTGGCTTCAATGTAATGTAACAAATGTGTCCTTACACATAAACATGGAGCTGTAGGATATGCTGAGAACATAATCTTAAATCCTGTCACACCTGGCCTGCTTTGTTTGAGCAGGTCAGAAATATAAAACAGAACATTCTCTGTATTCACTTCCATTCTCTCGAACTGAAGTTTTTGCAAAGTCTGCACTCTCTGTACTGACACCAATGCCATCAGCATAGCAAATTTCATGGTTAATTTTAACAAAGTTATAGACGTGACAGGGACCCAATGACGAAGTATGTTAAGAACAACGCTTACCTCGCAGATTACCATATACCTAGGCGGTTTGGAATTAAAGATTCCTTTCATCAACCTAGATATGAGAGGGTGAGAACCTATACTTTGTGTCCGTGGACCTATTACAAGATATGCCGACAAAGCACTTCTAGCTGTATTGATAGCAGTATAGCTAAGACCCTCTTCATAATAAAGTGTAGATAAACTCTAACACATTTTCAATAACTACAGTATCATATTGAATATACTTTTGAACACCATATTGTTCCCAGTTTTTACATGTCATATACTGCTTTTGAGTACTCTTTCTCCAGGCTGCAGTGAGTATATCCACCATTGGCCTAGAAAGTCCTCGACCAATGTAAGGCATTCTTAAAAACCTGCAAATTAACAGATCAATACGATCACATAACGGATGAACTTAACGCGTTACTGGATGGTCCAGCAAATTCCTACTGTTTGGAATCAGCAAAAAGAGGTTGGATCGCTATCTTTAACATCAGAGGGAACCATGGTTGATTCGGGCAATTTTGTACCACCAAAACCCCTGAAGCGGCATCCTGCTTGATTTTCTCAAACACCGAGCTATGAGGCAGAATGGTGGGAAAATGTACACAAACATATCATCCCAATTTAGTGAAAAAGCATCAATTGCCACTGCCCCTGGATCTGGTGCCCAGGAAACATATTTTGGCCTTCCATATAGAAGTACTATGTTCTTGAACACATCCTGGTTCAACATCCACTCTGTATTATCACGGAATTTCCATGAGCTGCCATCTGGTACTACATTAAGTTTCCCTGACAGATAGCTCCAATCCAAATATCCATACTCCAGGTCCAATTTTATTTGCCAACCTGTCACATGATAACAATTTGATTCCACCCATGTGATTCATATAAGCAACTGCTGTAGTGTTGTCTATTTTGCACTGCACATGCAAACTAGTTTTGTTAGTGCCATAAGCCTTGAATCCATAAAATACTCTTCGTTAATTCCCCATGTTTGCAGAAGCAATGTCCATCTGTCTCCACAGCTGGATCTTGTATCAGTTGCACCCTACCCAAGTGCTCTGACATCGGTCTGCAAAATCATGGAAGCTTGGTCCAATAACACTTTGGAACTACTAGTGGACACATGCTGAATCCCCCATTGTACATCAGCAACAGCCTCTATTGATAGAAGCATAGGTCTGTTATAATGACCCTAATGTATCCTCAGTGCTTGTTCCTTTGATCTTTGTAATTGTAGATAATAAAGTGGCCATATTGAACTGCTGGAAATGCTGCCAGCAATTACCACAGCAGACTTGTCACCTGGCTAATTGAAGGCTGTGTGTCAGCAATTAACTTGATACAGCTCTTAATTAGCTCTACCCTTTTTTGCCTGGGCAAGGTCACAATCATGTTGATTAAGTCTATTGTGAACCCAACTAGTCAATTTGTGTCACAGGTATAAATTTAGATTTCTCTGGATAGCTTATGTTAAAAAGTGGTTTTTACCAACTGCCACTGATGCTTCAGCTGTTTCCTTTGATTGTCCTACAATCAAGATATTATCTAGTTAAGCCATGAGCACATGCCCTTGACTTCTCATCATGCCTAGAATAGGTTTTAACAACTTTGTAATCACTCTAGGAGCTGAAGACAAACCATTAGGCAGTGCATTGTATTGGCATAATTGCCCCATCCAGCTGAATTTTAAATCTTCTATCCTGAATCCGCATCTTTAAGATCTCCTTCACAAACGTTTCCATCTTAAAATGACTATACCGTACAAAAAGGTTAAGCCTATTCAGGTCCAGTATAATTCTGCATCCCCCGTCCTTTTTTTTCTTCTTTTTTCTGGGAAAGATATTGGACACAAACTGATGGCTTTGGTAAACTGCCTTAGCAATTACACCTTTATTACGTAAGCTTGCAAGTTCCACCTGAACTTCCAATTGTTCAGTGATACTGAAGTCAAACTCCTTTTTGGAACATGTTGCATGGGTAAATCAGAATTTGCATTAAGCTTTATTCGATACCCTTCAATAACCTTCAGTATAAACATATCTGAGGTAAACATTTAATTGTATCACATTAGATCTGTCTACATGAGAACCAGACTCTCTTACCTTACCACCTGGCATTCTTCCCCGGCCTCGAGCTGGATATCTCACCTTCCCTGGCGCTGCTACCGCCGAACGCCAACTGCGCTGCGTCGTAGCTGGACTCGTCCCTTCCCCGGACCAGTCTCCTCGCTTATAGGGATACTTCCGCTTTGGTGGATACGTGGCTGCCGTCTTAGCCTCCTCCTCCAGCTCCTTCACCTCCTGTGCGAAATCCTCGCCAAACAGCTGTGCCGGTTGCACTGTGCCAGGCTGGCAGAGTGAAGCATATTTAGAATTGATGGTTAGTCTAATCGCAGTCTTGCGGAGGCAGTTGATCTCAAAGTGGGCACTCCACAATAGCGCCTTTTGTTGTAATTTGTCATGGCCTCTCCATCCACCATCCTGGCAAAGCTCGTTATACCAGATGCCAGCAACTTTAAAAATATGCTGGAGCTTCACATGCTCCTGGGCTCTCATTAGTATGCCCATCTTGCCGCAATTCTTCCTGTTCCCAACAGGAACTTTTAACAGTCCACAGTTGATTGGGGCTTCATACTTCCTTACTGTCTCATCCATTGTCAGCTCCTGTAGCTGATGTGAGACTTGGTAATTTATGTTGGTGGCAAGTTCCTCACCCAGAGGCTCACCAGCGTCCGACGACATGGCAAACCGTGCTGCACACGGTGTCAGCTCTGGCAGCTGCCTGCCCTCCCTTTGGAAGTCGTCGGACTCAGGGTCAGAGCGTATCTGCCCTTCTGCACTCACCTCTTGCAAAGAGGGTGCTTTCAAGCAGGCCTCTACTAGGCACTGTCAGCGGAGCCTTCCCTAAGGCTTCCCGCCTACACAACTCCTCCTGGAGTGTGGCTTTGTGAAGCAGGCCTCTCCTAGGCACTGCCAGAGGAGCCTTCCCTAAGGCGTCCCGCCTGCACAACTCCTCCTGGAGTGTGGCTTTGTGAAGTAGGCCTCTCCTAGGCACTGCCAGCGGAGCCTTACCTATGGCTTCCCGCCTGCACAACTCCCCTGCAGTGTGGCTTTATGAAGCAGAACCTCTTCTAGGCACTGCCAGCGGAGCCTTCTCTTTGGCTTCCCGCCTGCACAACTCCCCTGGAGCGTCTCTGTGGAGCAGCCCCTGTATGAGCTGCTCCTTTTGGATAACCGCTGGGGAACGGTATCCTGTCCCCGACGGGACTCTCTTGGCCCGACTCTGCGGAGTCTATAGCCCTTACAGACTTGGCTTATGCCTACCGCCCGACTGGCGTTGGCTGTGTGCCCGGCTGGGCACTTTGCCAAGTCTGTCGCCGCACCGCTACCGGCTTGCCACTCCCCCGATGTGACAGGCTGCCTTTCAGAGACTGCGCTCCCGCAGCTCTCTCTCCCCTTGTGGGCAGCAGACCTGCACCTTTTCCTTGTTCCTGTATGTGGGGAAATAACACACATAAACAATTTGTCTACTTTTTCCTAACTCCTCCAAAGTCTCCCCGAATTTGGTGGAGCTCTAAACTACTCACCTTGCAGTGACTCCGAAGTAAAATAGTAAGATTAAACGAGAACTTACCAGTTTGAAGTTTGATATGTATTTTATGAGGAGTTACGATGAGGGATTACATGCCCTCCGCTCCCACCCTCAAATATAGAGATCAACTGGTATCTTAGTTCTCCTTTACTTTACTATGTTTATTTCAATTATTTTGTTTCCTGTGATTCCACACCGCTGCTTTGAAGTATGTCGCGCATGCGTGCTGGACGGGTTCTTCACGTAATCCTTCATTGTAACTCCTAATAAAATACAGATCAAACTTCAAAGTGGTAAGTTCTCATTTAATTTTACGATCAAAGGGAGGCTACAGATTTTTGGCTGTTGAGTAGAGCAACTACTCGTGGATAAAAACAGTTTTTTATGTCTGGCTGTGGCAGCTTTGACAGTTCGGAGTCGCCTTGCAGAGGGAAGTGATTCAAAGAATTTGTGGCCAGGGTGAGAGGGGTCAGAGATGATCTTGCCCGCTCGCATCCTGGCCCTTGCAGTGTACAGTTCATCAATGGAGGGAAGGTTGCAGCCAATAATCTTCGCTGCTGATCGGACGATTCGCTGCAGCCTCCACGTGTCGTGCTTGGTGGCTGAGCCAAACCAGACCATGATGGAGAAGGTGAGAACAGACTCTACGATGGCTGTGTAGAATTGGACCATCATTGTCTGTGGAAGATTGTGCTTCCTCAGCTGCCGCAGGAAGTACATCCTCTGTTGTGCCTTTTTGACTGTGGAGTCGATGGTAGCCCCCCACTTAAGGTCCTTGGAGATGATGGTTCCCAGGAATTTAAAAGACTCCACAGATGTGACTGTGGTGTTGTTGATGGTGAGTGGGGTGAGGGGAGGGGGGCTCTCCTAAAGTCTACAATCAGTTCCACTGTCTTAAGAGCATTGAGCTCTAGGTTGTTGCGATGGCACCAGGATGCCAGCTGTGACACTTACTGTCTGTAGGCAGATTCCTCCCCATCCTGGATCAGTCCAATCAGGGTTGTGTCGTCCGCACACTTGAGAAGCTTGACAGAGGTGTCTGTGGAGGTGCAGTCGTTGGTGTAGAGAGAGTAGAAGAGAGGAGAGAGTACGCAGCCTTGCGGTGCTCCTATGCCGAGTGTTTGCGGGTCCGAGATGTGCTTTCCCTGCCTCACATGCTGCTTCCTGTCTGTCAGGAAGTTGGTGATCCACTGACAGAGGGGTTCAGGCACAGTCAACTCGGAATGTTTGGAGTGTAGTAGCTCTGGCACAATGGTGTTGAATGCAGAGCTAAAATCAACAAACTGTATCCTCGCATAGATCCCCTGGCGTTTTAATGTTTTATGTGTCATTCCTAACTGTCACTGTATGTCGTGTTGTCACTTGCGGGCAGAGCACCAAGGCAAATTCCTTGTATGTGAACACTTGGCCAATAAACTTATTCATTCATTCATTCATTCATTCATTCAGCATGTCCACCTCGGTCCCGTCCCTTCCTCTCAATCCCTCCCTCCCTCCCAACGGGGCGCTCTCCCGGGGAAGAACCCAGGGTCAGCAGGGCTCCAGGGGTGAGATTGAGGTTAGTCAGCAATGGAGGTTGTCAACAAAATGGCCGTCATCCTGTTAAGTGTCTTCTTCATCATGTCTGCCTCCGTGCCCCTCCCTTCCACCCATCAATGGAGGTTGACAACAAAATGGCCGGGAAAGAGGAGCGAGAGAGAGATGGAGAGACAGAGGGAGATGGAGTGACAGAGGGAGAAGGAGACTATGCAAACATTTTATGCAAGTTCCAATTATTTGGACAAAAATCACTTATTATTGCTTTATGTTACTTTAAGTTACTTTAAGACCATTTCAGAAATTATGGCTTCAGTGCGTCCCTCAGCACGTACTCCTGCAGTCTGCAGCGGGCCAGTTGGCAACATTCCCTGACAGACATCTTGCTCCGCTGGGTGGTGAACAACGCTCGAGCAGACCAAAGTGCATCTTTCACCGATTGATCACCCTCCAGCAGCACTCGATGTCAGTCTCTGAATGTGTCCCTAGGAACAGTCCGTAAATCACAGAGCCCTCTGCGACAGAGCTGTACTCTCCACATCTACTCTATCCAAGCCTTTCACTATTCTGTATGTTTCAATGAGCCGCAGAGCGCATGTTCAGAGTCTGGCAAGTCACTGGATGGGCGGCGCTACCTTCCTGTTGCAGCGGTGGCGGCGGGTTATGGCCTTGCTGGGGGAGTAGGGAGAGGAGAGAGACCCCTCTGTCCGGCCGGGGAGACTCAGGGCCCGGGGAGCGGCGACAGCAGATTGCCATTCATCGGTGAGTATTTTCCCGCCGGTCCCCAATGGACGGGTGTAATCTTGGGGAGAGACTTGGGTTAAATGTCCCCACTGAATTTGATTCGCTCTTGTCTGTGGGGACATTGAAGTTATTGTTGTGACTAAATGTGTCCCAGTGATAGTTTGAAGCAGAAAAGTTCAGCAACAGCTGCTGCTGCTTTTGTCATTGGATGTGTTGGTGGAGATTCATGTTGCACAAGGACACAGATCTATACATTTGTAAAGTAAATGTTGGAGTTTGTTTCAGTTACAAAATGGCCAAACGTTCACGGTAATTATTTATAATGAAATTGGGGCATCAGATGTTGAACTTGTTATTCCCGTTTTCATTTATTTTTGGCCAGCAACTTCCTGTGTTGCCAGAGTAAAGGAGTGTTGCTCATTTTTATCACCCTCTGATCACAGCGGAGAGAGTGATCCTAGGAGACGGTGCAGCAGAATGGTAGTAAGAGGAAAATGTACTTTGAGGACTTGTCGCATGGAAGGCATTTTGTACATATTTGAATAATGAAATGAGAACTAACGAGTTGGGACTGTCGGGTATATGAGTGGAAGTATGGCATTTGCACAAATCTATTGACCAGGAATTTTGCAACTTTTTTTGGGCATGGAAATTTAAAGAAACATTGCTATTGTAGAAGATCTGAGGAATAAGATAAAATGCTGCCATGCTGGAAGCACACAGCAGATTGAGCTCCATTTGATTACAGTCCCAGTTCTGATAATGGATCATCCACCATTGCACTTTCCACTGTTTTCAGTATTTACTATTATAATCAATAAAGTAAATGCACTTTGTCTTTATTACAAATTAGGAAAAATGTGCTCGGCCTGATCCCACACATCGGTAAGATAACCAAATACGTTTGATTTAGATGCTAGAGGTTAATTAAAGGTAGAGAGAGATCGCCTGTCCACAGCTGGGATAGTTCAGGACCAGAAGTAGGACCATTTAATGGAGAATTGCAAGATAGCAAAGGATAATCCCTGTTTGTTGAGGATGAATCAGTTGGAGAGCTGAGTGCTGAGAGGAACATATGTTTGGTCAACAGTTCAGTAGTTCGATGTCCTGGTGCAGTTCCTGTGAACTGACCTCCCTCTCCTCACCCATCTTTGTGGCCCGCGGGGCGCCTCCACCTACCTCACTGTGGGCATGAGCCCAGTTCACCCTCCTATTGGGCCACTCCTAGCGCCTGACGTCTCCAGCTCCCTCCCAGCAACGCCGCCCAATGAACCTTTTAGGCGGGTTTGGGCACCGTCCTGTAGAGATGAGACAGATGATTCCCCAGTGAAATGGGACTGGTGGTGAGACTGCAGACATCACCTGACATCATGGAGACCCAGCAGAGTCCAGGCCTGGGATATAATCCTTCTATTCTGGAATGGGAACTCCAGGGATGTGGTGGAATGTGCCATGGGAGCAGTGGGGACTACAGTTTCCAGCAGAGTTGGGACGTTTGCAGTTGGCCCATGGAATGGTTTATTTTACTTCGGAGTCACGTGAGTGACTATGTGAAGAGCCCGTCAGCACGCATGCACGCATGCACATCATAACGTCTAACACATGGTGCGCTGACTGGCTGGCTGGCGCACAGCTCCAGCAGCGGTCCTTTTAAAAGACCTCAGGTGAGTATGAAAACTCACCTACGGTGGAATTTTTTTTCTTATCGTTACAGGATGGACAACGCGAGGGTGAAGGCTCGCAAGACTGCAGGGAGAACCGCTTCGGAGGACCGTGGGTGTACGGCAGTCCGTTTCACCATCGCGGTCGCTGACAGCTGCACAGCCAGCGACTTCGGGCTCGGTGCCCATGGACAGCACTTTGCATACCCCGCGGGGGAAAGCAAAGTGCAAGTCCAACAGGCCCGTAGACTCAGAAGAGTCTGGCCGGGAGGATTCGCCTCCCAGAGTGGGAAGGATGGCTGGATGCCTTTCCCAAATAAAGCAGCTCATGGAGAGAATGCTCCAACAAAATACGCTCCGTGGTCGGGAGTCGTACCACAGCGGGGCTCGGGAACCCGCAGGAGCACCTCTTCGAGGGCTGCATGACGTCTCCCCATCCGAAGATGGGAGTGGAGATGAGTCCTGTGGTGACGATCGCTCGATGCGGGACCCACGGGAAGCGGAGGTATCCGGAATGATTTCCAAATTTGCGGTGCTGTTGCTTGTTGGAGAGCCGCTGGAGGAAGAGCTGGCGGCAAGTATAAAATATCTGGTCTCCCACCAGCTGCAGGAGCAGGTCATTAGGGCGACAACCATGCGGTATCCCTGAAAGTATTGGTGATAAACAGTTCCATATGGAACCACATGGGGAGCGGGATTAAGACCCAAGAAAGGAAGCTCCAGAGAATTCTGGATCTGCTGGGGTCAGGTCTGACAGCTTTCGCCAGCTCGCTGGACGGCTCCACATTATCGGATGCGCAGCGGAACGCAATGGCATTGTTGTGCAAGGCACACTTTGAGATCAATTGTTTTCGGAAGAATGCCATTCGTCCCGATCTCAACCCCAAGTTTGCGGGGTTCTGCAAATCTAGTAATGTGCAGCCGCCAAACTTGCTGTTTGGGGATGACCTGTCCAGCCAGGTGAAAGACCTCGACGAGGAGTCTAATGCTGTGGGGCTTCTTCGGGCTCCACCAGGGAACAAGCCGTCGTCATCGTCGTCGTTCCACCGTTTCCAGCCTTATTCTGTACCCAATGAGGTCGGGAAGAACCGGACGCAAGTCTTTTTTAGGGCAAGGACCGAGTCGACCCACTACGAAGATGCGCAGCTACCGTCCACAAGTACCACAAAACCCCAAACATCGGGGAAGGAAATAACTGGCCAGAATCCATCTAGTACGGAGGTGGGTGGGTCTGGTTCACATTGTAACATACCGAGTGTAGAGTTATTGCATGTTGGTGGTAGGTTACGTTTCTTTTTGCGTGAGTGGCGTTGGATTACTTCTGATTTGTTCATACTGCATAGTGTTGAAGGGTTTAAAATAGAATTTACGGGCACGTTGCCACCCACGCAGCATGTTGCAAGCCGTGCCTTTTTGCATTAAAAAAAGAATGATTTGGAAGTCCAGGCTGAAATTGAAACTCTGTGTAAAAAAAAAGGGTAATTGAGAAAACCGGGCATGAGCCACACCAGTTTGTGTCCAATATTTTCACCAGAGAAAAGAAGGATGCGGGGTGCCGCATCATATTGGATTTAACCCAATTAAACACATTTGTGCAGCACAAACATTTCAAAATGGAAAGCTTTGTTACAGCTAAACATTTAATTTCCAGGGGATGTTATATGGCATGTATTGAACTCAAGGATGCTTATTATTCGGTCCCTATTCACAAAGAACACAGGAAGTACCTGAAGTTTAGCTGGATGAGGCAGTTATGGCAATTTAAAGCCCTGCCTAATGGGTTGACCTCAGCTCCTAGGCTGTTCACTAAAATACTAAAACCTGCAGTGGCTCTTTTACGAGCATTAGGGGCACAAAGTGATGGCTTACCTAGATGACATCCTCATCATAGGCAAAACTATGGAATTAGCTATTTCGGCAGTTTCAGCCACTAAGTTTGTGTTTGAAAAGTTGGGTTTCCTAATTCATCAAGTAACATGCAGGTTGACTCCATCCACTATCTTGGATTACTTGGGATTCACTATTAACTCCAATCACCTGGTTGTAACTTTGCCCGAGGGCAAGAGATTGAAGTTAATAGAGTCCTGTAGCAATATGATTGCACATCAGCTGCCTTCAATTCGACAAGTGGCAAGTTTAATTGGGAAATTGGTTGCTGCATTTCAAGCAGCAAAATTTGGGCCTCTTCATTATCAGCAATTGCAAAGATCCAAGCACTTAAAAATAATTTGGGCCATTTTGACAGGGCCATGCAATTATCGGTTGAGGCAATTGATGAGCTCCAGTGGTGGATATTCAATCTTGACAATTGTTCTGGCAATATTTCAATTGAAATCCATCCAATGGTATTACAGACTGATGCAAGTGCTTTAGGTTGGGGAGCGACTGACACCCTTTCTAGCTGTGGTGGCAGATGGACTGTGCATGAACTATCTTTTCTACAGGTGCATGGGGTTAACTATTTGGAGTTGCTTGCAGCCTTATATGGTCTGAAAGCTGATTGTGCACACATGCAGCAGCTGCATGTTCAGTTACAGATAGATAATACTACTGCTGTAGCTTACATAAATCACATGGGTGGTATCAATTCTGTCCCTGATTTATGTATTGGTCTTTATAACCTATTTTTTTTAAATTCTGATTATATGTTTTCTATAAATCTCTGTATGGTGTCCTTGAGACCTCGGTATAAGGCGCCCGTAAATAAAATCCATTATTATTATTATTATTATCCTGTGATAAATTAGCTAACCTCATTTGGCACTGGTGCATTATTCAGAATATTTGGGTTTCAGCAATCTACCTACCAGGTAGATTCAACACAGTGGCGGACACCAGGTCATGTAAATTCAATGACAACACAGAATGGATGTTGAATCATAGAGTATTTAAGGACATTATTTCGAGGTACAGAACACTGGATATGGATTTGTTCGCTTCAAGGTTAAACCATCAGTTACCTAAATATGTTTCGTGGGAATCAGACCCAGGGGCTGTAGCTGTAGACGCGTTCTCGCTACATTGGGAAGGAATGTTTTTCTACGCATTCCCCCTGTTCTGCCTTGTCACTCGCTGTCTGCAAAAGATTCAGCAGGACTCTGCCTCTGGCATTCTGGTAGTCACTGATTGGCCCACTCAGCCATGGTACCCGCTTGTTCTCGGCATGGTGGTACAACCAGTCTGGAGGATAACTACACACAAGTCGTTATTGATTATCCCTAGCTCCGGCGAAGTGCATCCTCTGCATGATCGACTCAATTTGTTAATTTGCAGGTTTTGAGAAGACCTTTCCTTGGACTGGGACTAGCTGAGCGTACGGTGGATGTTTTAACTGCAGCATGGAGAAGCAGTACACAGAAACAATATGCATTGGATATCAGGAAATGGGAATTGTTCTGTGCACAGTATGATATACTGTATGACGAAGTGCATATCACACATGTTCTGGAGTTACTCTCACTTATACCATGATGAGAGATTAAGTTATAGTGCAATAAATAGTGCAAGGAGTGCTCTTTCGTCATATTTACATTCAGGTTCACAACAACTGGCTGTGGGATCGCATCCATTAATTTCTAAGTTCATGAAGGGAGTTTTCAATTCTAACCCTCCCAGGCCCAGATACACAGATATTTAGGATGTAGGGGTGGTTCTTAAATCACTATGTTCATGGGCTCCACCATTTTCCCTGTCTCTACTCCAGCTGACGCACAAACTGGTCATGCTGATGGCTTTAGTGTCGGCTCAGAGGGTCCAATCCTTGCAAAAGTTACGGTTGGATAGTATGCTCACTTCGGACAGTGGGTTCACCTTTTTCGTTTACGACAACATTAAACAAAGTAGACCAGGGTCCTCGGGACTTAAATTATAGTTCATAGCATATCCTTTGGATCCCGAGTTGTGTGTAGTTCGTTACCTCGGGCAATATATGAAAGTTACCAAAGAGCTTAGAGGTTCGGAGCTAGCACTACTAATCAGCCATAAGAAGCCACACAACAGTGTCTCTACCCAGACCATTTCCAGGTGGCGCAAACTAGTTCTAGCCCATTCAGGTGTCGATACTAAAATGTTCAAATCTCATTCCACCAGGGCTGCAGCTACGTCCGCTGGACCGCATGGACGTTCCACTGGACCAGATTCTGTCGGCCGCAGGGTGGTCCTCAGCACGCACGTTCCAGATGTTTTCTAATAAACCTTTAGCGAGAACGAGCGTGTTTGCTAACTCAGTTTTAAGTTATATTGCATAGTCCCTCTCGGGTAGAGAGGTGACTACTGTTGTATTGTTTTGTTTTCCATTAAATTGTTACAGTTCGAATACCATGACTGAACAGTTTCCATTCTTCGTTTGTCAACTATACAGTGTGTGATGCATGGATTCGTTCCACGGCATGGAGTCACAGCTTTAAAATCTTCACGTAGTCACTCACGTGACTCCGAAGTAAAATAGTAAGATTAAACGAGCTTACCAGTTTGAAGTTTGATCTTTATTTTATGAGGAATTGCGATGAGGGATTACGTGCCCTCCACTACTAAACCCTTCTTCATAAAGCTAACTGGTATTTCTAGTGTCTTGAATCTTACTATTCTCAGGTCAATCGGATCCTGTCTGTGACTCCACACCGCTGCTTTGAAGGTTGATGCGCATGCGTGCTGATGGGCTCTTCACGTAATCCCTCGTCGTAACTCCTCATAAAATAAAGATCAAACTTCAAACTGGTAGGTTCTCGTTTAATCTTACTATTCCCCGTTCCAGTTAGTGGGGAATTTAGCAATGGGTAACATGGAGGTGTGGAAGCCTTTGTCCTGGATGGCAGGGTTGTGGTAAGAATAGGGCCAGCAGAGTGTGACAGTAATTCCCCATCAGTGGGTATTTTTCCTCTTTCCCTGTGAGTTGAAGCCTCCAAACAGGCGAGATGTGGATGTTGAGGATTGACCGTGTTTGGTCTGGAAGAGTGATACGGAGATCAGGGGTTTTGAAAGCTTCAGGAATCTGGTACGTGATGAATAGCTGCCTTGGATAGATCAGACAACGTCTTATGAATGACAGGGCAGACATGAAGAGCTAGGTGGTCTACTCCTGCTTTTATTGTTTGCTAATTTGTAGGGGTATACCATCTTGTTTGGATGGGGTGTTTTCCACATCTCCGCTGCACTGTAATGCTGTTTGTTGGTTCACAAGGCAATGTCTTCCTTGACATTCAATTGTCACCTGATGGTTCTATTAATATTGTTTATTTCAGAGCTACCGAGTTTGTGAACGCCTGCTGACATCGTGGCTGAAGGTGGTGACTGGGGAGGGGATTCAGTGGCCTCTACATCAAAGGAACAAAAAGGTTTGTGAGCCTTCTGTGACATATATATGATGTCCTGACAGTGCGTGTGCACCTGATGCAAGAAATGAGGTTCACACGGAAGTGGGAATAGGGAAGGGGCTGAGTACAGAGAGCTGACATCTACAGGGACAGCTGGGCGGATGCAGGAATTGTCTGATAAATCAGCCCTCTTTTGGGAAACAAATTATTTAAGTTGCCGCAAAAGTTGTCAGAATATCAGATTCCAGAATCAGATTCTGCGCAGTTATAAGCCTTTAACCGGTATCCCACCTGTCATTTTCTCCACACTAATCACATTTCTGAGCACTTGGTCTGTCGCCCACTTACAGTTTGAATGGACATCCAGGTGCCCCTGCAATGTTGTGACAGAGTACCTACCTCCAACACCACCTCAGGCAGTGTGTCCCAGACTGCAGCCATCACAGCTGAAAGATTCTTCCTGAAAGATCATCCATTAAACCTCAAGGTCCCCACATTAAATCGAAGCCCCCCTGGTGTTAGCCACCTCTACTATGGAGAAAACTATTTTTCCCATCGACGCTACATCTCATAGTTTTCTGTACCTCTATCGGATCACTGATTGTCCAACCCAACTTCAAGGACGATGACTTAAATCACCGCAGTCTCTGCTGATAATTGAAATATTCATTTCCGAGCAATATCCTGATCAATCTCCTCGGCATCTTCTCCAGTACAAAGGCATCTTTCCCATAGTTCGGAGATCAAAATTGCACTTAAGACTTAATCAACTCCCTATTAATTTGTAACGAGGCCTCCTTGCATTTGCATTTTATGCTGCAGCTAATGACAAGAATGCTAAACGTTGTCTTTGTGTCCTGCTGGCTTTAGGGATCTATGGATTTGTGTGGGTGTTTCTCAGGAGTGTCTAGGCCCTTGTTATTTATGGGGAATATCCTGGTTTTGTTTTCCCTCCAACATGTGTCAATGTGCCCTCATCAGGATTAATCTTGAAATGTCAATTCTCTGCCTACCATGTTGACTAATCATCCACAAATACTGGTTCAAATCCAGTTGCGGTGGTGGAAAGTGATTAGAATGTTTGCAGATAACTGAAAGGCAAAAATCGCAAATACTTGGAACAAAATTATCCGATTATCTCAAAATTAACAATCATCCAAATTTTATATTAAATATCGGGAGATAACATCGCACCTGATTCGAGGGCCATTTCTTCCACACTCTTGTGAAATTCGTGAACGAACCTCTCAGAAGCTAGGGTAGACACAAAATGCTGGAGTAACTCAGCGGGACAGGCAGCATCTCTGGAGAGAAGGAATGGGTGATGTTTCGGGTCTTGACCCTTCTTCAGACACTAGGGGTGTATTACTGCTGTCCCAATTTACCTTTTTACCTATTTACATCAACCTCATCAAGGACATTGCACTTTGTCTGAGGAACTGATGCGCTACCATGCTGCGAACTACATTCTGCACTCTGTATCACCACCTTTGCTCCATCTGTTCTTGACTTTTAACTGATTGTATCTGTGTGTGGTTTATCTGATCTGTTTGGATTACACGCAAGACCAAGTTTTTCATAGTACTTTGGTATATGCGACGTTAATGCACGTACAGTTAAAACGAATGCCCGAATGAGGAGTTGATGCTAGGGTCAGAGTTTCAGATATTTGGACAATTTGGATCTTTTCTGGGTTAGAAGTGACCTGCAGACGAAGAACATGAACTGGAAGGAGACGGCAGTTTTAAAAGGGCTGCAAATGAGGGTTTAAACTGATTGGCTGGGGGACAGAATCCAAAGTAGTATTCTAACGGTTCAAACTGAGATGTCAGTGGACGAGCACTTTGTGACCAATGACTACAATTCAATCAGCTTTGAAACCCTGTGTAAAAGGACATTTCTGGCCTTCAATGTAAAATTCTAAATTGGGTGGTGGAAGTCCACCTTTGACAGTATGAGATGGGAACAATCATTGGGGTAAGTCGTATGTGGGTAAAGGGACGTCTGAAAGGGGAAGTTTTAAAATTGTGAGTGAAATTTCTAGATATGCATGTTGTGTAGTGAAGTACAAGTAGGGAACCCAGGATGATGAGAGAAATTGAAGCTCTGGTTAGGGAAAAGGGGACATGGGTTAGATATAGGCTGCAAGGATCAATGCTTTCCTTGGGGAAGTATGAGAGGTGTGATACTTAAGAACAAAATCAGGAGGGGAATAAGGGTGCACATGGTTGCACATAATTAAGCAGAAGCCAAATAGATTTTACAAGTAGTAGGCCTCCCTTGGTCATGACTGACCATGGGTGACGCATCCTAGATTGCAGGTGATGTGTGGGCGATGTCATATGGAGAACATGCTGTTGCCCATGCAGCACGTCCCCCCTCTCCACGTCGATGATCGTTCCAATGGAACAGCAGGGCCGTTACAGTTTGGCACCAGCGCCGTCGCAGGAGCTGCCAGAGCGAGGTTGTAGACAACGACGAACTGCCTTAGGGACTCCGACTCCAGATTTTCTTGAGATTTACTCCTGGAGCCTTTTCCATGACTGGATATGGCCACAAGGCAGTGGAGGTTTTAAATCAGAGTTTTCCCTCTCATAGATGGACTGCCTTCCCAGGCTGACGAACCCCATCTGCCCGAGACTCGTGGGGGCGAGAGCGTCTACCTTCCCGTGCAGGTCTATAGCACCTTCTCACTGCCCAAAATTTTACTTATATAAAAGGAAAAGGGGTAACTGGAGAGTGAAAGGATACCCTCAATGATCATCTATGTGTAGAGCTGCAGGAGGTGGGCAAGGACTTCGATTATAATTGCTCTTCGGTATTTACCACGAAGAAAAACTTGAAGTCTTGAGTGCAGTTGTATAACAGTTGCGGTGGTGCTGGATGTCCTTAACCGTATGAAGATCAGTAAATCTCTGCAGCCTGTGATTAGATGTATCTAAGGCCACTGTTAAAAGTTAGAGCATAAACTGCAGGAGCCCTGGCTGAGAGATGTGAATCATTGTTAACCGTGGGTGAAGTACTGAACATTTGAGGGTAGATAATGATGTGCTTCTGTTTGAGAAGTATTGCCAGGAAAAACGTGATAACTCTAGACGAGGAACCACGAGAAGCATAATTAGTAAGCCTAATGTTTGTGGTAAGACAGTTACGGGAGAGGATATAAAGTGGTAAGATGTACAGTGGGAGCCGCCATCTTGGAGGAACGGCTGCTAAACAGCAGCCGTCCGTCAAATTCACTGTTTCTTTAGTTTTAGTGTTTTTTATTTCTTTGTTTGTTTGGGGTTTTTTGACTTTTAATGTGGGGGGTAAGGGGGACACTATTTCTAGGTCCCTACCTGGTCGGTGAGGCAGCTTTTTCTCCAGGCTGCCTCGTCGACCCGTCCTCGTGGCCTACCAGCGGGCATGGAGCGCCGTTTCCTGACGGGGACCGCCCAGAACCTTCAGCTTCGGTGGCGGCACAGCGCTGGAGCGCTATCGGGGAGCGTAGCGGGCGATGCCTTGCCAGAGTCGCCGCGCTGGATCGACGCGTTGGAGCTCCGGTGAGCTGGACCGCCGACTTCAACACCTCCGGGCAGCGGGACTGCGGGGCGACCAGCTGCGGGCGGCGGCGCCGACTCCAACATCGGGAGCCTCGTGGCTCCAAATCAGCGCGGCCCTGTCGGCTTCAGGTGCCATCGACTCCGTCGGGAAACCGGCCGTTCCAGCCGCTCCGAGGACTCTCCCGACGGCCAGGAACATCGAGCCTCCGTAGAGGCAACTGTGGTGGCCTCGATGGGCCTGACTCTGGGGAGAACTGGGTTGGGGACTGGACATTGTGCCTTCCCCCACAGTGGTGGTCATTGTGGGGGGATGATTTTGTGTGCTGTGCCTGTGCCTGTCAGTCCGTGTACAAGATGGCGGTCGGAGGGGGAGTGGACGCTGGCGCGAATTGGTCGCCGCTGCTCTCTCCTCAAATTGTGTTTCTTATTTTCTTTTGGTGCTTTTGAAATTGAATTCTGTCCTTGATTTGTGTACTGTGGTGTTTTCTTATTTAATTTATTCCGATTATGTGTTTTTTGTTTTGTTGTGATTCTATGCATTGTAAGGTGTCCTTGGGTTTTAGAAAGGCGCCAGTAAATAAAATGATTATTATTATTATTATTATTATAGTATGTGTATTTAAAAAGACAGATATTGGGGATAGTCACATTGGTTATGGCTCTGGAGGTTGTCTTTCACAAATTTGATTGGCTCTTTTGAAGAAGCAACTGAGAAGGTTGATGAGAGCTGAACCTGAGACAGATTCAGTCTATGAGATTCCCTGTGGTAGGTTAGATCGTATGGTGTCCACGGGGAGATGCCTAACTGGACACAGAATTGGCTGATGGCTGGAAGCAGAGTGATGGTGAAAGATTGCTTTTCAGACTGGAGACCTGTGAATGGTGCGCCACTTGGGGTCCATGTTGGTCCCACTGCTGTCTCCTCTGAAGAAATGAATTCAATGGCGATGTTAAGGTATGGTTAGTAAGTTTGGACATGTAAGCTTGTGAAGTCGAACCAGGATAGGACCTTCACGTTGAACGGAAATGCCCTGGAGAGTATCCAGGAATACAAGTACTTAATTACCAAAGAAATGGCATGACGGGTAGATCGTGGTGAAGGTGGCTTTTGGCACGCTGGCCTTAATCATTCGGGAAATTCTATATTAAAGTTGGAACATATGTTACAGTTGTACAAGACATTGGTCGCACTTGTATTCTGTTCAGTTTAGTCACCCTATTTCAGAAAAGATAGCATTAAGATGGAAGGTTGTGCAAAGAAGATTTAAGCGGATGTTCCCAGTACATGAGGGCATGAGATATAGCGAGAGGTTGGGCAAGCTAGAACTTTATTCTTTGGTCTGCAGGAGGCATTATTCTTTGTTCATCTGGAGCGTGGTGCTCTTGTGTCTGTCCAAATCTTTTGGCCCATTCCAGATTACAGAACCACAGGAGAGGAGGGGGGGGGGGCACCGAGAGCAAAGATGGGACCGGGCTGAGGGCCATGGAGAATAAATAGGGATTCAGGGGAGGTCAACGAGAACAAAGATGGGAGCCCGCATAGGGCCATCAAGAACAGGGTGACCTAGGGGAGGATGGCAATAATAAATGGAGACCCAGTGGGGGACGGCAAGAACAAAGGAGGCCAGCGGGGGTTGGGGAGTTGTGGCCACGTGCAGCGATTAATGCGGCGACTCTTGTGTACAGCCTAGTTGAGGTCTGTTGTATGGTTTTACCCGGTTGTGAGCTGAACAAGCATTTCACTGAACCTCGATACATGTGATAATAAAGTGTTATGGAATATTGAGATTGAAGGGTGATCTTATAGAGATGTATAACATCTTGGGGGGAGGGGGAATATGCACAGGTATTCTTTCTCGGAGTAGAAGAATCTAAAGGGCAGAGGCTTACGGTGAGAGGTGAACCATTGAATACGAACTCAAGGGTTAACATCGTCACACAGATTGGTGGGTATATGGAACAAGCTGTCCCGGGTGGTTATTGAAGTGGGTACAATAATAACATTTTATAGTTATTGAGCGATACAGCGTGGAAACAGGCCCTTCAGCCAATCTTGCCCACAGCGGCCAACAATGTCCAGCTAGACCTGTCCCACCTGCACGTGTTTGGCACATACCCCTCCAAACCTGTCCTATCCATCGACCCGTTTCCTAAACTTTGGAAAAGTCCCTCCCTCAATTACCTCCTCTGGAAGCTTGTTCCATACACTCACCATCCTTTGTGTGAAAAAGTTACCCCACAGATTCCTATTAAATCTTTTCCCCAAAAGACATTTGGACAGAGCGGTTTAGAAAGATTACTGTCAACCCATAGATTGATGGGCCTTGCTTCGATTGGGCATTTTGGTTGGGTTGGGCCGAGGGGCCTATTTTCTTGCTCTGTTGCTAAGACGACCATTAACTTCCACTTGCCCCAGAATGTCAGCTCAGATTGCTGCCAGCTATTCCGAACCTGTGGTTTTCTCAATTTGAAATTGCTCTGCAACCTACAATTTTTTTTCAGGAGGGAAATTAACTCGTGGGCAAGGTCCTCAAAAGACTTTGGCCAGGTACCTCATCAAAGGAAGATGGTCAGAACAAAGGAACAATGACAGAAAAACAAAGTGGGATTGAGAGCAGAACGTCAATGGAATGTGAAACCGCTGAAGAGGAAGGGGAACAATGTCAGTCCATAGGGAGAGGAATAGGAGACGTGGTTCACGGCCCTGGTACTGACCCAAGTGGTGAAATCCATCAGGACCGAGATCCATCTAACAAGGAATCATCGAGTCTCATCCAAGGAGCAGGTGAGTGAAATGGGAGGGGAGTGGATGCTGCAGAATGGTGAAGACTGTAGGGACAGGGAAGATTTAAAAAAACAAAGGGGTTAGGGAGAGGGAAAACAGGAGAGAGGAGTAGTGGTGGAGGAGTGTTATACTAACTTGGTTCGTGACCAATAGTATTCTGCAAGTATTAGTTCTGGAACCTCAGAAAATTCAAAACTTGTCCACGATTTGGACAAATACGTAGGTGGACAAGTTAGTAAGTTCAAAAACAATAGAACTATTTGCAGAGTTGAGGATAATGAGGAAAGCTCTCAAAAGACCCACTGAAATGGACTTTGGGCGGCACGGTGGCGCAGCGGTAGAGTTGCTGCCATGCAGCGCCGGAGACCCGGGTTCGATCCCGACTACGGGTGGTGCCTGTACGGAGTTTGTACGTTCTCCCCGTGACCTGCGCAGGTTTTCTCCGAGATCTCCGCTTTCCTCTCACACTCATAAGACGTACAGGTATGTAGGTTAATTGGCTTGGTAAATGTAAAACTTGTCCCTAGTCAATAAAGGATAGTGTTAATGTATGGAGATCGCTGGTCGGCGCGGTCTTGGTGGGCCGAAAGGTCCTGTTTCCGCGCTGTATCTCTAAATTAAATTAAAATCAGTTGGAAATATCGCCTGAGTTAAGGCAGACAAAGCTCGCATTGCTTTCACTGAGTAATGAAGGCTGAGTGGCAGCCTAACAGAAGTATATAATATAAAGGGCATTGATATTGGCATTGTTCCCAGGGTGGGGATGTCTCTTACTGGAGAGAGGAATGTTTAAAGGGGACAGGCTGGACAAGTTTTTTACGCAGACTTTGGTCGGTGCCTGAGGAGGTGGTGGAAATCCTGTATAGACTGACACATGACTGACACAGTCAGGGAACAGAGGGATCCAGTCCATGAGAAACATAGAAACATAGAAAATAGGTGCAGGAGTAGGCCATTCGGCCCTTCGAGCATTCAATATGATCATGGCTGATCATCCAACTCAGTATCCTGTACCTGCCTTCTCTCCATACCCCCTGATCCCTTTATCCACAAGGGCCACATCTAACTCCCTCTTAAATATAGCCTCAACTACCTTCTATGGCAGAGAATTCCACACATTCACTACTCTCTGTGTGAAAAATGTTTTTCTCATCTCGGTCCTAAAAGACTTCCCTCTTATCCTCAAACTGTGACCCCTTGTTCTGGATTTCCCCAACATCGGGAACAATCTTCCTGCATCTAGCCTGTCCAACCCCTTAAGAATTTTGTAAGTTTCTATAAGATCTCCCCTCAATCTTCTAAATTCTAGCGAGTACAAGCCGAGTCTATCCAGTCCTTCTTCATATGAAAGTCCTGCCATCCCAGGAAACAGTCTGGTGAACCTTCTCTGCACTCCCTCTATGGCAAGAATGTCAGATTAGGAGACCAAAACTGTACACAATACTCCAGGTGTGGTCTCACCAAGGCCCTGTACAACTGCAGTAGAACCTCCCTGCTCCTATACTCAAATCCTTTTGCTATGAATGCTAACATACCATTCGCTTTCTTCACTGCCTGCTGCACCTGCATGCCTACTTTCAATGACTGGTGCACCATGACACCCAGGTCTCGTTGCATCTCCCCTTTTCCTAATCGGCCGACATTCAGATAATAGTCTACTTTCCTGTTCTTGCCACCAAAGTGGATAACCTTACATTTATCCACATTATACGGCATCTGCCATGCATTTGCCCACTCATCCAACCTATCCAAGTCACCTTGCAGCCTCCTAGAATCCTCCTCACAGCCCCACAGTTTCGTGTCATCCGCAAACTTGGAGATGTTGCATTCATTTTCCCTTGACCAAATCATTAATATATATTGTAAATAGCTGGGGTCCCAGCACTGAACCTTGCAGTACCCCACTAGTCACTGCCTGCCATTCTGAAAAGGACCCGTTTACTCCTACTCTTTGCTTCCTGTCTGCCAGCCAGTTCTCTATCCACATCAATACCGAACCCCCAATACTGTGTGCTTTAAGTTAGTATACTAATATCTTATGTGGGACCTTGTCGAAAGCCTTCTGAAAGTCCAGATATAACACATCCACTGGTTCTCCCTTATCCACTCTACTAGTTACATCCTCGAAAATGTCTATAAGATTCGTCAGACATCATTTACCTTTCATAAATCCATGCTGACTTTGTCCAATGATTTCACCACTTTCCAAATGTGCTGCTATCCCATCTTTAGTATCTGACTAGCATTTCCCCCACTACCGATGTTAGACTAACTGGTCTGTAATTCCCCGTTTTCTCTCTCCCTCCCTTTTTAAATAGTGGGGTTACATTAACTACCCTCCAATCCTCAGGAACTACTCCAGAATCTAAAGAGTTTTGAAAAATTATCACTAATGCATCCACTATTTCTGGGGCTACTTCCTTAAGCACTCTGGGATGCAGCCTATCTGGCCCTGGGAATTTATCGGCCTTTAATCCATTCAATTTACCTAACACCACTTCCCGACTAACCTGGATTTCACTCAGTTCCTCCATCTCATTTGACCTCCGGTCCACTGCTATTTCCGGCAGATTATTTATGTCTTCCTCAGTGAAGACAGAATCAAAGTAGTTATTCAATTGGTCTGCCATGTCCTTGCTCCCCATGATCAAGTCACCTGTTTCTGACTGCAAGGGACCTACATTTGTTTTAACTAATCTTTTTCTCTTTACATATCTATAAAAACTTTTGCAGTCAGTTTTTATGTTCCCAACCAGTTTTCTTCCATAATCTATTTTCCCTTTCCTAATTAAGCCCTTTGACCTCCTCTGGCGGACTGAATTTCTCCCAGTCCTCTGGTAGGCTGCTTTTTCTGGCTAATTTGTATGCTTCGTCCTTTGTTTTGATACTATCCCTGATTTCCCTTGTTATCCGCGGACGCACTACCTTCCCTGATTTATTATTTTACCAAACTAGGATGAACAATTGTTGTAGTTCATCCATGCAGTCTTTAAATGCCTTTAAGAATCAATTGCCCGTCTATCTTGGCCAACTCACGTCTCATACCCTCAAAGTTACCTTTCTTTAAGTTCAGAACCCTTGTTTCTGAATTAACTATGTCACTCTCCACCCTAATGAAGAACTCAACCATATTATGGTCACTCTTTCCCAAGGGGCCACGCACTACAAGACTGCTAACTAACCCTTCCTCATTAGTCAATGCCCAGTTCAGAATAGCCTGCTCTCGCGTTGGTTCCTCTACATGTTGGTTTAGAAAACTATCCCGCATGCATTCCAAGAAATCTTCTTCCTCAGCACCCCTGCCAATTTGTTTCACCCAATCTATATTTAGATTGAAGTCACCCATTATAACTGTTTTAACTTTGTTGCACGCATTTCTAATTTCCTGTTTAATGCCATCCCCAACTCCACTACTACTGTTAGGTGGCCTGTACACAACTCCCACTAGCGTTTTCTGCCCCTTAGTGTTTCGCAGCTCTACCCATATTGATTCCACATCCTCCAAGCTAATGTCCTTCCTTTCTATTGCGTTTATCTCCTCTCTAACCAGCAAAGCTACCCCACCTCCTTTTCCTTTCTGTCTATCCCTCCTGAATATTGAATGTCCCTGGATGCTCAGCTCCCAGCCTTGGTCACCCTGGAGACATGTCTCCGTGATCCCAACTATATCATATTCATTAATAACTATCTGCACCTTCAACTCATCCACCTTATTACGAATGCTCCTTGCATTGAGACACAAAGCCTCCAGGCTTGTTTTTACAAAACTCTTACCCCTTATACAATTATGTTGAAAAGTGGCCCTTTTTGATTTTTGCCATGGATTTGTCTACCTCCCACTTTTACTTTTCACCTTGCTACCTATTGCTTCTACCCGCATTTTACACCCCTGTGTCTCTCTGCTCATGCTCCCATCCCCTGCCACATTAGTTTAAATCCTCCCCAACAGCACTAGCAAACACTCCCCCAAGGACATTGGTTCCCTTCCAGACCAGGTGCAGACCGTCCTATTTGTACTGGTGCCACCTCCCCCAGAACTGGTTCCAGTGCCCTAGAAATTTGAATCCCTCCCCCTTGCACCATTTTTCAAGCCACGTATTTATCTGCAATATCCTCCTATTTCTACTCTGACTAGCACGTGGCACTGGTAATAATCCAGAGATTATTACATTTGAGGTCCTACTTTTAAGTTCATCTCCTAGCTCCCTAAATTCACCTTGTAGGACCTCAGCCCGTTTTAAACCTATATTGTTGGTGCCAATGTGCACCACGACAACTGGCTGTTCACCCTCCCCCTCCAGAAGGTTCTGCAGCCGCTCAGTGACATCGCTGACCCTTGCACTAGAGAGGCAACATACCATCCTGGAGTCACGTTTGCGGCAGCAGAAACGCCTGTCTATTCCCCTTACAATTGAATCCCCTATTACTATAGCCCTTTCACTCCTTTTCCTCCCCTCCTGTGCCGCAGAGCCACCCACGGTGCCATGAACTTGGCTGCTGCTGCCTTCCCCTGATGAGCCATCTCCCCCAACAGTATCCAAAATGGTATATCTGTTTAGGGTGGAGATGACCGCAGGGTACTCCTGCACTACCTGCCTACTGCTACGCTGGCTAGTGGCCACCCGTTCCCCTTCTGTCTGCTTAACTTTTACCTGCAGTGTGGCCAACTCACTGTACGTGCTATTCACGACTTTCTCAGCATCGCGGATGCTCCAGTATGAATCCAACCGCAGCTCCAATCATTCAATGCGGTCTGCCAGGAGCTGCAGCTGGACACACTTCCTGCACATGTCACCAGGGACATTGTCCATATCCCTGCTCCCACATGTTGCAGGATGAGCAAACCATGGGGCCGATCTCAACTGACACGGCTTACCCCTAAATTAAATCATCTCCCACTATAAAAATCTTAATCCTTTAAACTGTACCTTTACTAAAAAGCACTGTACCCTTCTCACTGTACCCTTAACTCACTGTACCCTTAACTCACTGAACCCTTAACTCACTGAACCCTTAACGCACTGAACCCTTAACTCACTGAATCCTTAACTCACTGTACCCTTAGCTCACTGAACCCTTAACGCATTGAACCCTTAACTCACTGAACCCTTAACTCACTGAACCCTTAACTCACTGTACCCTTAACTCACTGTACCCTTAACTCACTGTACCCTTAGCTCACTGTACCCTTAGCTCACTGAACCCTTAACTCACTGAACCCTTAGCTCACTGAACCCTTAACTCGAAAGCAGAAATACAAACCTGGGGTTGCTCCCAATCAGCTGCTTCCGCTTCCACCAATCAGCGGCTTCCTCCAGACCATTTATTTTGAAGTGTGATGGAACGTTGCAGAGTGTGCAACACTGCACCAACCGCTCCTGGGCCTCTGTGGAACAAAGCCCCCTGCTCGATTTTAAACTTACCGCCCGGATGCTGCTCCGACCGCTCCAACCGCTCCTGGGCCTCTGGTAGATGGGATTAGTTCAAATTGGCATGATATTGTTGGTGCCGATATGGAGGATTGAAGGGCCAGTTCCCATGTTGCATTGTTCTATGTTCTATGTATCATCTCCCGGTTTGGCTTCATTAATCCAAACCATAAAGTCATAGATTCATACTCCATACTGTGTGAAAATGTTGTCCCCCAGATTCCTATTGAATCTTTCTCCTCTCACCTTCAATCTATGTTTTACTTCCGAGTCACATTGGTGACTACGTGAAGAAGACCCGTCAGGGCGCATGCGCGTCAATACGTCTGTCGCATTGGCGCACAGACAGCGGGAGGACAGCGCTCCTCCCGATGTAAGTACTTTTAGAGTATTTTTAAAGAGTTTTAAAGCTCCAGCTAAGTCTGAAACTTGTCAGAAATTTAGCTGGAGTAAAATAAGTTCCTTGACTGTGGTGCTGTGCTCTGTGTTTTGTCACAGGCAGCACCATGGTGAAGACGAGCAGGGGGAGGGCAGCCGCAGGTAAAGCATAGGAGAGCCGCGGGAATGCGGTCTGTCAGCGGCTGCCTCGTACCCCTGCACAGTCGCCGACCGGGAGCGGGGCGACCAGACTGAGTGCTAAAAAGCACCAAAGCCAACGCCTGTCGGGCGTAAGGCACGGGGAAGTCTGGGAGGCCATTGGACTCAACTGAGTCAGGCCACAACGAGCCTGTACGGGGCTGGAGACATTTTTAAAACGGTTCTCCCAAATGGAGCACCTCATCCAGAGGTTGCTCCAGAAACGCACACTCCGGGGAGGAGTTGTGTGGGCGGTAGGCTGCAGAAAGGCCACGCCGGCAGCACCCTCATGCATGAGGTGAGTGCAGAGGGTCAGCTAAGGTCTGACCCCGACTCTGACTGAGACTTGGAAATAGCGAAGAACGGCCGTTGTCAGAGGTCCATTCTCTGGCAGCACGATTCGCTGTCCAGTCAGAGTATGGAGTGCCACTGGAAGAAGAGCTGGCCTCCACGATAGGGTCAGCTCAGTTCCGACCCGATTCTGATGGAGACTTTGTTGAATAGCGAAGAACGGCCGTTGTCAGAGGTCCATTCTCTGGCAGCACAATTCGCTGTCCCGGCAGAGTATGGAATGCCACTGGGAAAGCGAAGACGGCCGTTGTCAGAGTTCCCATCTCTGGCAGTACGATTCGCTGTCCAGTCAGAGTCTGGAATCACCAAGAGACGGGGTAACTGCGAGTTGCTGAAGGTGCCAGCAGTGAACCGGGTGATATGGAGCCAGACGGGCGTGGGCGTGCAGTGCCCAGGAGATGAAGCTGCAGAGAATCCAGAAATTACTTGGCTCAGGAATCATGGCGTTCGCGAGAACGGTGGATGGAGGGCATGTGTCGGAGACGCAGCAAGAGGTACTAGGGTTGCTTTGTAGCACCCATTTTTTAGATAAATTGTCTCAGGGAAAGTGCCATTCGGCCCACCATTAATTCCAATATTGCAGTATTTTTCCCAGCCTAGCAACATACAGCTGGCAAACCTACTCTTCGGAGAGGACCTCGCCAAGAGTGTCAAGGACATGGACGGCGAGGCAAAGACGGTGGGCTTGATCAAGCCACCGGCAGTCTGCAAGTTTCCAAAATAAAGTACCCCTACAAATGAAGTGGGAACATGGTCAAACATCCACCAGGTACCAAGGAGGTAGGTGGGCCTGGTTCTCAGGTGCACATATCAAATGTGACACAACTTAAACTGGGGTACATTACATCTGTTTCTGGGATGAATGGAAGCAAATTACTTAGCTCTGTTTATACAGAGTGTTATTCAAAGGTTTCGAATGGATTTCAATCCAAATTGTGATTTGCACATTCAGCATGTTCTTGGTAGAACTATTCAGTTTTCATTAACAGAACAGATGGATGTTCAGACTGCGCTTGCAAGCTTATGTAATAAAGGTGTAATTATAAGTTTGTTCACCAACCCATCAATTTGTGTCTAATATTTTCCCAGGCCAAAAAAGGATGGGGAATGTAGTATAGACATTGTAAGATGGAATTGTCACTGCCAAGCAACTGGGCAAGAGGATGCTATATGGCGACTCTAGAGCTTAAAGATGCGCATTACTCAATGTCTGTTTATTTGCAGGATATTTGAAATTCATCTGGATAGAAACATAGAAATTAGGTGCAGGAGTAGGCCATTCGGCCCTTCGAGCCTGCACCGCCATTCAATATGATCATGGCTGATCATCCAACTCAGTATCCCGTACCTGCCTTCTCTCCATACCCTCTGATCACTTTAGCCACAAGGGCCACATCTAACTCCCTCTTAAATATAGCCAATGAACTGGCCTCGACTACCCTCTGTGGCAGAGAGTTCCAGAGATTCGCCAGTCTCTGTGTGAAAAAAGTTCTTCTCATCTCGGTTTTAAAGGATTTCCCCCTTATCCTTAAGCTGTGACCCCTTGTCCTGGACTTCCCCAACATCGGGAGCAATCTTCCTGCATCTAGCATGTCCAACCCCTTAAGAATTGTGTACCTTTCTATAAGATCCCCTCTCAATCTCCTAAATTCTAGAGAGTATAAACCAAGTCTATCCAGTCTTTCTTCATAAGACAGTCCTGAAATCCCAGGAATCAGTCTGGTGAACCTTCTCTGCACTCCCTCTATGGCAATAAAGTCCTTCCTCAGATTTGGAGACCAAAACTGTACGCAATACTCCAGGTGTGGTCTCACCAAGACCCTGTACAACTGCAGTAGAACCTCCCTGCTCCTATACTCAAATCCTTTTGCTATGAAAGCTAACATACCATTCGCTTTCATCACTGCCTGCTGCACCTGCATCCCTACTTTCAATGACTCGCTTCATCGCTCCTTTTCCAAGTCGGCCACCATATAGATAATAGTCTGCTTTCCTGTTTTTGCCACCAAAATGGATAACCTCACATTTAACCACATTATACTGCATCTGTCAAACATTTGCCCACTCACCCAGCCTATCCAAGTCACCTTGCAGTCTCCTAGCATCCTCCTCACAGCTAACACTGCCCCTCAGCTTAGTGTCAACCGCAAACTTGGAGATATTGCCTTCAATTCCCTCATCCAGATCATTAATATATATTGTAAATAGCTGGGGTCCCAGCACTGAGCCTTGCGGCACCCCACTAGTCACTGCCTGCCATTGTGAAAAGGACCCGTTTACTCCTACTCTTTGCTTCCAGTTTGCCAGCCAGTTCTCTATCCACATCAATACTGAACCCCCAATGCCATGTTGTTTTAAGTTTGTATACTAATCTCTTATGTGGGACCTTGTCGAAAGCCTTCTGGGAGTCCAGATACACCACATCCACTGGTTCTCCCCTATCCACGCTACTAGTTACATCCTCGAAACATTCTATGAGATTCGTCAGACATGATTTACCTTTCGTAAATCCATGCTGACTTTGTCCAATGATTTCACCACTTTCCAAATGTGCTGCTATCCCATCTTTAATAACTGACTCTAGCAGTTTCCCCACTACCGATGTTAGACTAACTGGTCTGTAATTCCCCGTTTTCTCTCTCCCTCCCTTCTTAAAAAGTGGGGTTATGTTTGCTACCCGCCAATCCTCAGGAACTACTCCAGAATCTAAAGAGTTTTGAAAGATTATTACTAATGCATCCACTATTTCTGGAGCTACTTCCTTAAGTACTCTGGGATGCAGCCTATCTGGCCCTGGGGATTTATCGGCCTCTAATCCATTCAAATTACACAACACCACTTCCCGACTAACCTGGATTTCACTCAATTCCTCCAACTCCCTTGACCCGCGGTCCCCTGCTATTTCCGGCAGATTATTTATGTCTTCCTTAGTGAAGACGGAACCAAAGTAGTTATTCAATTGGTCCGCCATATCCTTGTTCCCCATGATCAACTCACCTGTTTCTGACTGCAAGGGACCTACATTTGTTTTAACTAATCTCTTTCTTTTCACATATCTATAAACACTTTTGCAGTCAGTTTTTATGTTCCCTGCCAGTTTTCTTTCATAATCTATTTTTCCTTTCCTAATTAAGCCCTTTGTCCTCCTCTGCTGGTCTCTGAATTTCTCCCAGTCCCAGTATGCTGCTTTTTCTGGCTAATTTGTACGCATCATCCTTCGCTTTGATACCATCCCTGATTTCCCTTGTTATCCACGGATTTACTACCTTCCCTGATTTATTCTTTTGCCAAACTGGGATGAACAATTTTTGTAGTTCATCCATGCAGTCTATAAATGTCTTCCATTGCATATCCACCGTCAACCCTTTTAGAATTAATTGCCAGTCAATCTTGGCCAATTCACGTCTCATACCCTCAAAGTTACCTTTCTTTAAGTTCAGAAACATTGTTTCTAAATTAACAAAGTCACTCTCCATCCTAATGAAGAACTCAACCATATTATGGGTCACTCTTGCCCAAGGGGGCACGTACAACAAGACTGCTAACTAACCCTTCCTCATTACCCAATACCCAGTCTAAAAAAGCCTGCTCTCTCGTTGGTTCCTCTTCATGTTGATTTAGAGAACTATCCGCATACATTCCAAGAAATCGTCTTCCTCAGCACCCCTGCCAATTTGATTCACCCAATCTATATGTAGATTGAAGTCACCCATTATAACTGTTTTGCCTTTGTCGCACGCATTTCTAATTTCCTGTTTGATACCATCTCCAACTTCACTACTACTGTTAGGTGGCCTGTACACAACACCCACCAGCGTTTTCTGCCCCTTAGTGTTTCGCAGCTCTACCCATACCGATTCCACATCCTCGGAACTAATGTCCTTCCTTTCCATTGCGTTAATCTCCTCACTAATCAGCAACGCTACCCCACCTTCTTTTCCTTTCTCTCTATCCCTCCTGAATATTGAATAACCGTGGATGTTCAGCTCCCAGCCTTGGTCACCCTGGAGCCATGTCTCTGTGATCCCAACTATATTATAGTCATTAATAGCTATCTGCACATTCAACTCATCCACCTTATTACGAATGCTCCTTGCATTGAGACACAAAGCCTTCAGGCTTGTTTTTACAACACTCTTACCCATACAATTATGTTGAAAAGTGGATGGATCAACTATGGCAACAAAATTGTTAAAACCTATAATAGGCATGCTGAAAGGCCAGGGTACAGGTGTTCATGGCTTATCTCGATGAAATCTTGATTACAGGGGTGTCCAAGAGAACAGCTGAAGTAACAGGTGATAGTTGTTAAATCCAATTTTCAAAGATTGGGCATTAGACATCCAGAGAAATCCAAATTAACACCTGACTATTTGGGTCACAATTGATTCAATTAAGTGACTCTGCCCAGAAAAAAAAGGGTAGAGCTAATTGACAGGTGTATCAAGCTAATTGAGGCATTAAGGATACATTCGGTTCATTTTCATAGACCTATGCAGTTATCAGTAAAGGCTATTTCTGATTTGCAATGGGATTCACCATGTGTCCAGAAGTTATAGCAAGGTAATGCTTGACCAGCCTTCCATGATGTTGCAGATGAATGTCAGTGCACTCGGGTGAGGTGTCACGGATACGAGTTTCAGCTGTGGAGGCAGATGGACTGAGCAAGAGGCATCGTTTGTGCAGACATGGGCAATTAACTATAAAGAGGCTTATAGCTCTAACAAATGTTATCTGCATGTTCAGTTTCAGATTGACAATAATACGCAAGTGGCATATATATTAATGTGACAGATTGGCTAATCACATTTGGGCTGGTGCATGGAAAAATATATTTCAGCAATTTATCTACCAGGTAGATTCTACATAGTAGCAGACGCCAAGTCGCGAAAGTTCCATGACAACATATAACCATATAACCATATAACAATTACAGCACGGAAACAGGCCATCTCGACCCTTCTAGTCCGTGCCGAACACGTATTCTCCCCTAGTCCCATATACCTGCGCTCAGACCATAACCCTCCATTCCTTTCCCGTCCATATAACTATCCAATTTATTTTTAAATGATAAAAACGAACCTGCCTCCACCACCTTCACTTGAAGCTCATTCCACACAGCCACCACTCTCTGAGTAAAGAAGTTCCCCCTCATGTTATCCCTAAACTTCTGTCCCTTAATTCTCAAGTCATGTCCCCTTGTTTGAATCTTCCGTACTCTCAGTGGGAAAAGCTTATCCACGTCAACTCTGTCTATCCCTCTCATCATTTTAAAGACATCTATCAAGTCCCCCCTTAACCTTCTGCGCTCCAAAGAATAAAGCCCTAACTTGTTCAACCTTTCTCTGTAACTTAGTTGCTGAAACCCAGGCAACTAAGTTACGGAGTTGAACTAGGAGGTGTTCAATAATATAGCACTTGTATATGAATGCCAGATATCGATTTGTTTTGCATCGAGGTTCAACCATCAGCAGCCTAAATAGGTTTCATGGAAACCAGACCAGGTGGCAGTTGCAATTGATACTTTGACGTTACATTGGGGTGGTATGTTTTATATATTTTCCTACCATTTTGCCTAATAGGTCGGAGTCTGCAAGAAATCAAGCACGATGCTGCTTTGGGGGTGCTTGTAATACCTAATTGGCCGAATCAAGCATGGTTCCCTTTGATGTTACAGTTAGGGATCCAACCTCTGTTTGGTGGTTCCCAAGCGTAGGAATTGACTGGAGCATCCGCTAAGAAGGGAAAGTCATCTGTTATGTGATTGTATTGACTTGTTAGTTTGCAGGTTTTAATAAGGCCATACCTGAAGCAAGGACTGTCTGGGTGAACGGTGGACATGCTCACTGTAGCCTGGAGAAAGAGTACTCAAAAGGGGTATATTACTTATGTAAAAAAATGGGAACAATATTGTGTACAAAATAATATTGACTATAGTACTGCAGGTATTGTGGATATTTTAGAGTTCCTGTTGACACTCTACGATGATGAGGGGCTCAGTTATAGCACCATTAATACAGCTTTAAGTGCTTTGTCGTCGTATGGTTTTGATGGGGTCAGGAAAGATCCTATTGAGTTTCATCATATCATATAGCTGGATTGATGAAAGGAATTTCAACTCTAAACTTCCTAAACCCAGGTATATGGCGATCTGGGATGTAAGTGTGTTCCTCAAGATTCTTTGACAGTAGGTTCCTGTCATGTCTCTGAATTTGCCAGACTAATCATGAAAGTGTTTATGCTCTTGGCATTGGTTCAGCATAGCAAGTGCAGATTTTGCAAAAACTTCTGCTAGACAGGATGGAAGTTCCTGAAGAGAATGTTATGTTATATATTTGCGTACTGCTTAAGCAGAGCAGGCCAGGTGTCACAGGTTTGTGAAAATTGTGTTTCAGCATAACCTACTGATCCATGTTTATGTGTAATGGCACATTTATTTTCATTATATTGAAGCTATAAAGCTTAAGAAATGTGGAAACAGCATTGATTATCAGTTACATGAAGCCACACAGGAGAGTGTTAGTGCAGACTATCTCAAGGTGGTTTAAAGCAAATGTTGATTAAGGCAGGTATTAACACTGAAGTGTATATTTCGTTTTTTCCGCTAGTGCAGCAGCAACGTCGTCGGCTAGGGCGATGGATGTTCACAGCGACCATATTTTTATAGGTGCCGGGTGGTCAAATTAATTTTTAAAATTATTTTTATTTGACCATCTGCCGATCGCCGATCAGAGAAAGGCTGTTTGCAAATTCAGGATTAAGTCCTGTTTAGTTTCCCCTGGGATAGAGGGGTTACTGGTTGTTTTGATTATTCAAATCAATTGTTACTGCATGATATTCACATTTCATGTTTAACGCATTATTGATTCTTTCTCATCGAAAGTCAATCAATGCAGTGAGAAGCTGGGATTTCGATCTGCGGCATAAAATCAAAGAGCTTTGAACCCTTCACGTAGTCACAAACGTGACTCCGAAGTAAAATAGTAAGATTAAACGAGAACTTACCAAGTTTGAAGTTTGATCTTTATTTTATGAGGAGTTACGTTGGTGATTCCGTGCCCGCCACGCCCAACCCTCTCTCGTAAAAAAGGTCATATGGTAGTTCTCATGTTGCTCATCTTAATATGTTACATCAAATATTGTGTTATCTGTGATTTCATACCGCTGCTTTGAAGATTGACGCGCATGCGCCCTGACGGGTCTTCTTCACGTAATCACCAACGTAACTCCTCATAAAATAAAGATCAAACTTCAAACTTGGTAAGTTCTCGTTTAATCTTACTATTCTCTGGCTCTTCATTACCCTACTCTGGATCTAAGACACTATTCACTCCTCTCACGAACATCCACCTCAATAAGATCATCCCTCGTCCTCCTGCGCTCCAAAGAATAAAGTCCTTGCATGCTCAACTTCTCCATGTGATTCAGGCTCTCGATCCTGGCAACATGCTCTTCAATCTTCTCCGCACCCTTTCCAGTTTGGTAACATCTTTGCTACAACAGGGTGTCCAGAAGTGATCACATTACTCTAAATGTGACCTTGCAAAGTCTTGTACACCTGTTACATAACGTCCCGACTTCTATACTCAATATTGTGATTGATGAGCCCTGTCATTCACTGAGGTCCTGTCCTACTTTCACTTCCCCAAATGCAACACCTTGTGCTTATCTGTATTAAACTCCATTCAACATTCCTCAGCCCAACGGATGAAGTCCCTTTGTAACATTTGATAGCATTGTACTAATCATGCCTTGTGTACTCATCCAAATCTTTGATATAAATTACAAACAGCAATGGGGCCAGCAACGATCCCTGGGGAACATCACGTGTCACAGGCCTGCAGTCTGAAAAACATACTTCCGCTATCACCCTCTGCTTCCTTTCACGGTCAATTCTCTGTCCAGTCAGCTAGCACACCCTGGATCATTTGATAAGGTCCCACATAGGAGATTAGTGGGCAAAATTAAGGCCAATGGTATTGGGGGGAGAATGCTGGCATTGATAGAAAATTGGTTGGCAGACAGGAAAAAAAGAGTAGGGATTAACGGGTCCCTTTCAGAATGGCAGGCAGTGACTAGTGGGGTACCGCAAGGCTTGGTGCTGGGACCGCAGTTATTTACAATATATATTAATGATTTAGATGAAGGGATTCAAAGTAACATTAGCAAATTTGCAGATGACTCAATGCTGGGTGGCAGTGTGAACTGTGAGGAGGATGCTTTGAGAATGCAGGGTGACTTGGACAAGTTGGGTGAGTGGGCAGATGCATGGCAGATGCAGTTTAATGTAGATACATTTGAGGTTATCCACTTTGGTAGCAAAAACAGGAAGGAAGATTATTATCTAAATGGTGTCAAGATGGGAAAAGGGGACGTACAACGGGATCTGGGGGTCCTTGTTCAATTAATCAATCAATCAATCAGATTTATTCATCACATACACAATAAAGTGCAGTGAAATGAACTTGCCAGCAGCAGTGAAATAAAAAAAACACACAATACACAATAAAATGTAACACAAACATCCACCACAGCATTCTTCACTGTGGTGGAAGGCACAAAGTACAGCCAATTCTCCTCCATGGTTCCCCCTTGGTCGGGGCCATGAACCTCCGCAGTCGCCACTGCGGGCGGCCAGATGTACAGGCGCTCTCTTCTGGAAGGTAAGTCCCGAATCGTTGCTTCCCTACCGGAGACCGCAGCTTCAAGATGATGTAGGCCGCAGGCCGGCGGTCGGAGCTCTTCTCCAGGGATCCCCGGCGGGGGATCCTGCTCCGGATCGTAAGACCACGCCGCGCCCGCGGCTAGAAGCTCCGCAGACCGCGGCTTCAGGCTGAACAGTCCGCGGGCCAGCGATCGGAAAAAGTCCACGCTGCGCCCGCTGCTGATGCTCCGGGCCCGACTCCAGGAAAGGCCGCACCAATCCTTGGTGTTAGGCCGCGAGGGAGGCGACACGGAAACAGTTGCCTTTCCGTGGAGGAGGCGACTGAACGCGGTTTCCCCCTTAACCCCCCCTTACCCCCCCTCACTACCCCCCACACAATACACACCGAGAGACACTAAAACAAACATTTGGACATACTAAAAAAAATGATAAAAGTAGTAATGACTAACACGCTGCTGGCAGAGCAGCCGTCTCGCAGCGACCCACCGACTGGAATGTTCATCAGTCAATGAAAGTAAGCATGCGGGTACAGCAGGCAGTGAAGAAAGTGAATGGCATGTTGGCCTTCATAACAAGAGAAGTTGAGTATAGGAGCAAAGAGGTCAATCTGCAGTTGTACAGGGCCATAGTGAGACCACACCTGGAGTATTGTGTGCAGTTTCGGTCCCCTAATTTGAGGAAGGACGTTCTTGCTATTGAGAGAATGCAGCATAGGTTCACAATGTTAATTCCCGGGACTGTCATATACTGAGAGAATGGAGCGGCTGGGCTTGTGCACTCTGGAGTTTAGAAGGATGAGAGGATATCTTATTGGAACGTATAAGATTATTAAGGGTTTGGACACGCTAAAGGCAGGAAACATGTTCCTAATGTTGGGGGACTCCAGAACCAGGGGCCACAGTTTAAGAATAAGGGGTAAGCCATTTAGAACTGAGACGAGGAAACACTTTATCACAGAGAGTTGTGAGTCTGTGGAATTCTCTGCCTCAGAGAGCGGTGGATTCCGATTCTCTGGATACTCTCTGGATAGGGATCTTAAAGATAGCGGAGTCAGTGGATTATGGGGAGAAGACAGGAACAGGGTACTGATTGGGGATGATCCGCCGTGATCACATTGAATGGCGGGGCTGGCTCGAAGGGCCGAATGGCCTACTCCTGCACCTATTGTCTATTGTGATGGGTAGGACAGACTTGGTTGAAGGAGAGAAATTGCAAGGCGTTTCTGTTATCCATGAGTAAGATGGGATTGAGTGCTGGATATTATGAAAATAAAGAAAGGAATATAGGAGGAAGGAAATGGGGAGGGGAGAAATCGGTGCTGGACAGCGGAGAGAGTGGGTGGGGGGGGAGATAATGCGGGTGCGTGGTTTGGATTTTTACTTAAAATTGGAGAATTTAATGTCCATACCATTGAATTGTGGGCTACCCAAGTGGATTTTGAGCTGCTGTTCCTCCAGTGAGCATGTGTCCAAAGACATAGAGGTTGCTGTGGGAATGGGAAGAGCAATTGGCGAGCCAAAGCATAGACTAGTCGATGTTTTTTACTGAACACTTAAGCTTTATCCTCCAAGACCTATTAGATTTGTTAACCATTTGTTAACCATTTTTACTCCTCGTGCAGTTTTTTCCCTTCCCCCTCCCTTTCTACATACATTAATGCATCCCGCTTCACAATTTGCAACTCTTCACTCCTTTTGTTTCACTCCTGTCTTTTCATCTCTAGTCTTTCTCGAATTATCAGCCGATCAAAAACTCCCCTCACCTGTATCCACCTTACTTACCAGGCTTTGACCTGTCCCTCCTCTTGCCCACATTTCTTCCCACTCACCACCACCACAATCAGCCTGAAGAAAGGTCCAGACTAGAAACGTCACCTATCCATGTTCTCCAGAGATGATGGTTGACCCAATGAGTTCCTTCAGCACGTTGTTTCATTCTGATATTTTGTTTTGATCATTCTGGGCAGAAACAGAGAGGATGAGGGTTGCTGTTTTAACCATATAACCATATAACCATATAACAATTACAGCACGGAAACAGGCCATCTCGACCCTTCTAGTCCGTGCCGAACACGTATTCTCCCCTAGTCCCATATACCTGCTCTCAGACCATAACCCTCCATTCCTTTCCCGTCCATATAACTATCCAATTTATTTTTAAATGATAAAAACGAACCTGCCTCCACCACCTTCACTGGAAGCTCATTCCATACAGCCACCACTCTCTGAGTAAAGAAGTTCCACCTCATGTTACCTCTAAATTTCTGTCCCTTAATTCTCAAGTCATGTCCCCTTGTTTGAATCTTCCCTACTCTCAATGGGAAAAGCTTATCCAGGAGCCAAGGGGACTGATTCAGATGGTCTTTAGTTTCTCTTTTTGAATACACAGATCTAACGCCTACATTATCTGAGCTCTTGACACATTGGAGCGACTACCAATTGTTCAAACTGACAACATTCCATCTGGAGAGACTGAAACAGGCGATTGAAGAAGAGGTTGAAATTCTCGGCCTCATTTACGGAGTTAGGAGGGGAGTTAAAGAATAGGACAGCAAAGGTAACAATCTCGGGATTACTGACTGTGCCACGCGACAGTGAGAATATGAATGGAGCGAGGTGGAGGATAAATGTATGGCTGAAGGACTGGTGCAGAGGGCAGGGATTCAAATTTCTGGATCATTGGGACCTCTTTTGTGGAAGGTGCGACCTGTACAAAAAGGATGGGTTGCACTCGAACCTGAGGGGGACCGATATCCTGGCGGGGAGATCTGCAAAGGCTACTGGGGAGACTTGAAACTAGAATGGTTGGGGGGAGGGACTCAAATAGAGAAAGTTTTTATACAGTGTGTGAGGCAGGAGGCAGAGAAGGAAAGCACTCAGTCCCAACATGTAGGGGGGAAAGAAGAAAACAATAATAAACAGAGAATGGTGGTGGGGTACTTAAATGGGTGAGCAGAGAAACAGAGGGGTGTAAAATGTGGGCGGAAGCAACAGGTAGCAAGGTGAAAAGTAAAAGTGGCAGGCAGACAAATCAGGGCAAAAATCAAAAAGGGCCACTTTTCAACATAATTGTATAAGGGGTAAGAGCGTTGTAAAAACAAGCCTGAAGGCTTTGTTTCTCAATGCAAGGAGCATTCGTAATAAGGTGGATTAGTTCAACGTGCAGATAGCTATTAATGATTATGATATAGTCGGGATCACGGAGACATGGCTCCAGGTTGACCAAGGCTGGGAGCTGAACATCCAGGGATATTCAATATTCAGGAGGGATAGGGAGAAAGGAAGAGGAGGTGGGGCAGCGTTGCTGGTTAGAGAGGAGATTAACGCAGTGGAAAGGAAGGACATTAGCTTGGAGGATGTGGAATCGGTATGGGTAGAGCTGCGTAACACTAATGGGCAGAAAACGCTGGTGGGTGTTGTGTACAGGCCACCTAGCAGTAGTAGTGAAGTTGGGGATGGCATCAAACAGGAAATTAGATATGCGTGCAACAAAGGCAAAACAGTTAAAATGGGTGACTTCAATCTACATATAGATTGGGTGAATCAAATTGGCAGGGGTGCTGAGGAAGAGGATTTCTTGGAATGTATGCGGGATAGTTATCTAAACCAACATGTAGAGGAACCAACGAGAGAGCATGCTATTCTAGACTGGGTATTGAGTAATGAGGAAGGGTTAGTTAGCAGTCTTGTTGTGCGTGCCCCCTTGGGCAAGAGTGACCATAATATGGTTGAGTTCTTCATTAGGATGGAGAGTGACATTGTTAATTCAGAAACAACGGTTCTGAACTTAAAGAAAGGTAACTTTGACGGAATGAGACGTGAATTGGCCAAGATTGACTGGCAATTAGTTCTAAAAGGGTTGACGGTGGATATGCAATGGAAGGCACTTAAAGACTGCATGGATGAACTACAAAAATTGTTCATCCCAGTTTGGCAAAAGAATAAATCAGGGAAGGTAGTGCATCCGTGGATAACAAGGGAAATCAGGGATAGTATCAAAGCAAAAGATGATGCGTACAAATTAGCCAGAAAAAGCAGCATACCAGAGGACTGGGAGAAATTCAGAGACCAGCAGAGGAGGACAAAGGGCTTAATTGGGAAAGGGAAAATAGATTATGAAAGAAAACTGGCAGGGAACATAAAAACTGACTGCAAACGTTTTTATAGATATGTGAAGAGAAAGAGGTTAGTTAAAACAAATGTAGGTCCCTTGCAGTCAGAAACAGGTGAATTGATCATGGGGAACAAGGATATGGCGGACCAATTGAATAACTACTTTGGTTCCGTCTTCACTGAGGAAGACATAAAGAATCTGCCAGAAATAGCAGGGGTCAAAGGAGATGGAGGAACTGAGTGAAATCCAGGTTAGTCGGGAAGTGGTGTTGGGTAAATTGAATGGATTAAAGGCCGGTAAATCACCAGGGCTAGATAGGCTGCATCCCAGAGTACTTAAGGAAGTAGCTCCAGAAATAGTGGATGCATTAGTGATAGTTTTTCGAAACTCTTTAGATTCTGGAGTAGTTCCTGAGGATTGGAGGGTAGCAAACGTAACCCCACTTTTTAAGAAGGGAGGGAGAGAGAAAACGGGGAATTACAGACCAGTTAGTCTAACATCGGTAGTGGGGAAACTGCTAGAGTCAGTTATTAAAGATGGGATAGCAGCACATTTGGAAAGTGGTGAAATCATTGGACAAAGTCAGCATGGATTTACGAAAGGTAAATCATGTCTGACGAATCTTATAGAATTTGTCGAGGATGTAACTAGTAGATTGGATAGGGGAGAACCAGTGGATGTGTCCCACATAAGAGATTAGTATACAAACTTAAAGCACACGGTATTGGGGGTTCAGTATTGATGTGGATAGAGAACTGGCTGGCAAACAGGAAGCAAAGAGTAGGAGTAAACGGGTCCTTTTCACAATGGCAGGCAGTGACTAGTGGGGTACCGCAAGGCTCAGTGCTGGGACACCAGCTATTTACAATTTATATTAATGAACTGGATGAGGGAATTGAAGGCAACATCTCCAAGTTTGCGGATGAGACTAAGCTGGGGGGCAGTGTTAGCTGTGAGGAGGATGCTAGGAGACGGCAAGGTGACTTGGATAGGCTGGGTGAGTGGGCAAATGTTTGGCAGATGCAGTATAATGTGGATACATGTGAGGTTATCCACTTTGGTGGCAAAAACAGGAAAGCAGACTATTATCTAAATGGTGGCCGATTAGGAAAAGGGGAGATGCAGCGAGACCTGGGTGTCATGGTACACCAGTCATTGAAAGTAGGCATGCAGGTGCAGCAGGCAATGAAGAAAGCGAATGGTATGTTGGCTTTCATAGCAAAAGGATTTGAGTATAGGAGCAGGGAGGTTCTACTGCAGTTGTACAGAGTCTTGGTGAGACCACACCTGGAGTATTGCGTACAGTTTTGGTCTACAAATCTGAGGAAGGACATTATAGCCATAGAGGGAGTGCAGAGAAGGTTCACCAGACTGATTCCTGGGATGTCAGGACTTTCATATGAAGAAACACTGGATAGACTTGGCTTATACTCGCTAGAATTTAGGAGATTGAGAGGGGATCTTATAGAAACGTACAAAATTCTTATGGGGTTGGACAGGCTAGATGCAGGAAGATTGTTCCCGATGTTGGGGAAGTCCAGGACAAGGGGTCACAGCTTAAGGATAAGGGGGAAATCCTTTAAGACCGAGATGAGAACAAACTTTTTCACACAGAGAGTAGTGAATCTCTGGAACTCTCTACCACAGAGGGTAGTTGAGGCCAGTTCATTGGCTATATTTAAAAGGGAGTTAGATGTGGCCCTTGTGGCTAAAGGGATCAGGGGGTATGGAGAGAAGGCAGGTACGGGATACTGTGTTGGATGATCAGCCATGATCATATTGAATGGCGGTGCAGGCTCGAAGGGCCGAATGGCCTACTCCTGCACCTATGTTCTATGTATCTATGTATCTATGTATGATGAGACGGGAGAGGTGTTTCAATGAACAAGAACACGGGGTAAGTGGAAGGAACACGGTGACTTATGTTTCCTGTCACAAAACTGACGGCATCAAGGGGGAAGAGTGACCAATGTCAGTCCCGTCACCTCGCACTCCCTGGGTTGAACAGTGCAATGGAGACACTGATCTCTGATCAGTTTGCGTCCTGTAGATCTGGTATCAGGAATAAAACCTGTGACTTGGTGATTTCTGAGAATTGTCCATTCTGATCCAACTGTTCTTCCTGCACATGCATCTTAGCACAACAGTCAGGGAGCAGTAATCTTGTAAACCAGAATCAGAAAACGATAATACTTTTCCAGTGTCATCAGTTTCATTGGTCACATTTAGTTTAGTTCATTAAACCACAGAGGACATTAGGTATCAACACAATGAACAGCAGACCCTGGTTTACAAAATAACACACTTTGTGCTGCACAAAATAACTCTGTTTATGGAGATGCTGTCTGACCTGCTGAATTACTCTAAGACATTGAACTGTTCGATTATCATTCAATTGAAAATAAAATAAACACAATTACATTTGTTAAAATCTACAATATCAACAATATTCAGCAGGTCAGTTATTTACGCATCTGTGGGAAGAGAAGCCGAGTTAATGTGTAGTGAAAGGAGGGGATGAGCTGCAGGAAATGTACAAGAGGAATGTCTTTGATTGGCTAAAATTGGGGGTAGGTATAGAAATAAAGAAGTTATCTGGTCAATGGGTGAATGCCGGCTCACAGAGGGTAAGAATGTGGATGAAAGAACATAATAGCTTCAAAATGCAGAGCAGGAAGAAATGCAGGTTGGACTGGATGCGTCCATTCCTAGTGGGATGCTGTCCATGTGAGGCCAAAAGGAATTGGATTAATTTCACATCAATTTCAACACAGCCATCATTGGACTGAATGGCCTGTTCCCGTGCAGTACTCTGCTGTGTTCTAGGACACTGCCAGGTGTGAAGCGAGTTTCACACTGTCAGGACTTTGGGAGTACACAGTTTGTCAGCGCAGTGTCATGGGTGTATGAAGATGCAATCCAATACCTGCCACTATGCTCAAAACTACCAGAATATCCCATCACTGAACAACTAATTCCCTCCCCATTAGCATGGTGTCAGTCACTTCTCAATATATTCATTGTTGTTCTTCACAGAATATCGCTGAGCTTGTGGTAAAGGGAAACCGCAGAGACAGTTCCACACTCTTCCTCAGTCTGGGGATGGGGAATTGCAACCGTGCCCGGCGGGTGATGTGGGAATCCTTTGTGAAAATGCAGAATGAATTACCAAAGCTGGACAAAATACTGAAAGAAATCCAGGAGCTCGGTACGGTAAATCAACACACTGAACTGAATATCACATTGAAACACTGGAGTTAACAATGTTATTCAAGTCTGGTTTAATGAATGCTTGTTGATATGAACAGGTCCTGATCCACAAGAACACATGAACATCACCAGAGGTTTATCTGAATTACCCTCTCATATGGAAGGTGAGTGTTGAGATGTATAGTTCACACCAATGACTTGTTAGAATTGATGTAATACTGAAACTGTTCAGAGCTTTGCAGAATGGGAAATCAGAAGATCAAAGGCTAAGCAATTGTTAGACTGACACGGGGATTCACTATGGATTGCTGCTTTGTCTGTAGATTCAGGTTTAGCTTAGTTTAGTGTATTGTCACGTGTACTGAGGTACTGTGAAAAGCTTTTGTTGCGTGTTATCCAGTCAGCAGAGAGACAACACGTAATTATAATCGAGCCATTTACAGTATAGATAATCTATGAGGGAATAACGTTCAGTGCAAGGTAAAACGAGGAAAGTCCGATCAAGGATAGTCCCAGCGTAACCCAAGAGGTACATAGTAGTTCCTAGATCACTCGATCTGTGACATACACTGGAAAATTACACTGCATTATTTCAACTCCAGGTGTTAATTGTACAAGGTTTTGCAATGTATCAGGTTGTGGAAGAGATCTGTGAAATCCAGTGCACACCCAGAGAGAATGTGTGTGCAGTAATGCACCACACACTCCTGGCAGGGTCCTGACACACTGTCTAACCCCACACACTCCTAGATGGGTCCTGACACACTGTCTAACCCCACACACTCCTAGATGGGTCCTGACACACTGTCTAACCCCACACACTCCTAGATGGGTCCTGACACACTGTGAAACCCCACACACCCCTAGCAGGGTACTTGTGTGAAAATATGTAAATTCTGAGAACTTTCCTAAGAGTCCACAATGTCTATGATCTTGAATCACGAGGTTCCCTCCTCCACAGTGGACAGAAACCTGAATGAATCTGATCTGTTTCCCACTCCCCCCCACCCCCCTGCTCCTGGACAGGGCAAGAACAGCCTTTCCCTGGTCTTCACTATCTACCCGACAATCCCCTCACTCAATTAATGATTTTTCACAATTATTGTCAACTCACAATAATGTTCCACCTCTAGAAACAACATCCCTACCTCCACCTGTATGTCGAATGTATTGTTTCCTTCATGACTCCCTGGCCTGCTCTTCCATGTCCAGCAGCCATTCCATTTCTCATGTCACTTCCCCATGAACACCTGTCCTTTCCCCACTTTGCTTCCAACCATGCAGGGTAACAAAATGTCTTTCGAGTTGAAACGACTTGCAGTTTTCATGAATGACTGAACAATTGACTGTCACTGCCGGTCGTTAGTCCATCACACAAACCGTGCGTGAATCACAGATTAGTACCTCATCTTCCAGTACAATGCGTCACAGCCTTCTGGACTCAACATTGATCTCAATACGTTTCAATGATCAGCATCACCTTTCCCCTTCCATTTCCCCCCTCCTTCTCCCACTCGCTCTCTCTCCCCTTCCCCAACTCCCAATCTCCTCCTCCTCCCTTCTCTTTGCCTCTCCCCTCCAAGTCCCATCCACCCTCCCGTACACCCCTCCCTCTCGCCCTTCCACCCCTACACCATTCCCTCTCCCTCTGCCCCCTTCTCTCTTTCTCTCGCCCTCCCCTTCTGTTCCCCCTCCCTGCCCACCTCCTTCCCCCACACTGATTCCCCCCTCCCCACATGTGCTGCCTGAGCTGCTGGGTATTTCCCTCCAGGTGTCTGTAGATGATATATGCATGTGCCTTTAACATAGTGACCTCATACCTACTAACCACTCCCCATATCACAAGTATAACTACAACCTCCCCACCCACTGATCGCCCTCTAGTTCCTGTGAGAGACCACGTACAGCTAGTGCAATATGTAATGCTCCAGTATGAATAAAGATAGTAAAGTAACGATGTGCCGTTAAAGCTTCTTTACATGGTGTCATACCTCTTACCTTGCGCCTCCTGTCTATCGGTTTATCATTTAATTTTATCCCAGTTTTTTGTTTCCCCTGCCTTCTCATTTCCTCGTTATGGCCACTTCTGCCCGTAAGCCTGATGTGCTCGTTTTCGATTCAGACATTGCCCATCGATGGGATGTCTTCAAACGTGACTTTGACCACTAAGTCACGATCGCTCATCCTGCCGCCACCCCAGAGCTCAAAGCCTCTCTGCTTCTCAACTTGGCTGGTCCCGAGGCCCTGGCTCGCTCAGACTTCTTCGTCTATGCTGCGGGAGAATCTGCTCGGGACCCGGTATGTCTGGTGGCTAAGTTTAATGCTATTTGCGATATTCCAACAAACTGCATCTTAGAACGTTTTAAACTGTTCGCGCGGCGTCAGCTCCCTGGGGAATCTGCAGAGAACTATGTCTCTGCGCTGCGACACCTGGCCAGGCGCTGCCGCCTCAACACGTTGACCCCCGAGGAGATTATCAGGGACCTTCTGGTTTACGGTCTCCGCGATGATAAGCTCAAGGCCGAACTTTTGCGGAGGCCCGACCTGACTTTCAACGACGCGATGCACGCCACCCGCTTAGCTGAGGCTGTCACCTCGGCGGTGTCACCGGCTGACCAGGAGATTAACCTTGCCAGCACTTCCAGCCGTCTGATGAACACGCCCCGGTCGCGGCCCCCGGGGTCGCTCGCTGCTCAAGGGGGACTTGCCCCGGGGTTCGGTACTGCTCCCGGGGGACGTGCCCGGCAAAGGTGCCCTAATTGTAACTTCACCACTCATCAATACAATGTATGCCCTGCCTTGGGTAAAACGTGTAATGTCTGCAAGAAATTGAACCATTTCGCTGCGGCCTGTCGTTCCCGTGGGAAGCCTTTCGCTGCTCCGAGGGGCAATTTAAACAACCTGTTACAAACTGATAGTGAGCTCAGCTCCCCGTGCTATTTCGACGAACAGTCTGTATCTGAATCCGACTCCTCTCAGGGGGAGAACAGCCTGTTTACTGTGTTGGGCGCACCTGCTATGATAACGGACCCTTCTGTGCGAGTAACTGTGAACAACTCGACCTTCACTGCTAAACTAATGAGCAGATTTTTTCTGACAGCTCAACCTTGCATGCCTACGGGGGAGCGATTCTTACTCCTGTGGGCAAGGCTACGCTAAGCTGCAAGATACTGGAGTCCTCTCGGCCCCTCACCTTCTATCTCCTCGATCAAAAATGCATTACCCTGCTGGGGATCCGGGCATGCCAGGAAATGGGCCTGGTATTCTTCCACCGTGACATTCATCAGGTGCAGGCCCTCATGGACCCGTTGGCCGAATATCCCGACCGCTTTGATGAGGAGCTGGGCAAACTGCCCTGCAGCTACAAGATTGCAGTAGACCGCAAGGTCGAACCAGTGGTAAATGGACCTCACCGTGTCTCCTTCGCCATGAAGGCCAGAGTGGAGTCGAAGCTACACAGTATGGTAAAAATGGGCATCCTAAAGGTGGTCAT